>CAUOFW020004902.1:485301-523762 GCA_963454935.2 Ilex paraguariensis | reverse complement strand
AAAAAAACCCTCCACTCATTATCAATTAAGTTCTGAATTGTTTTGTTCAACAATGGGAAAAATATCATCTACCATACAGCAAGCACACTCTCAACACTACTTCCCCCACTCCCCCCCTCGACCAACCCCCATCCCTAAACACAATTTTGCTCTGTTAGTACAATTCCAACACCAATGATAGCCCAAACTAGCAATAAATGGTCAGATTTTTCAAGCATAAATAGAATAATAAGGATTGGATTATGGGGCTAGGCCAACTCGCATTAATTTTCTAGCAAGCTAGACAAGAAAATGAAGTGAAACCTGAAACTATTCTATAGATTGCTAAACAACTCCAACAAATAGATGAACTTGACATCAAATCCTGTAATTCGAAGTCAATTTCAATGACAGGATTTGAACAATACTATAAACCATTAACTTAGACCCCGTAAGGCCACTATAATTGTGTTGGGTACTGGAAAGAGCACACCCAATGCAACTTTGAATTTTAAAACAATCAATTTTGGCAAAAAAATCCAACAGTTAACTGTATTCACACAATGTGACAACTTGAACATATTTGAAGCATATCAACTAAAAAGACCTAGGTTTCGCTACAAATATCATTACAAAGATACAATGACACTTCACAGTTCACCCGGTAGTAATATTACAACACAAAAAAACATTGCATTCTGTGACTAGTACTGCAACATTATTTTCAACACCAAACACTTCAAAGTTGGTTATTTAGTTTAGACTTAACACACTTTCAAGTACATACAAAATTTTGTCTTCCTTGTATTTTTACCATACTAACTAATCAGAAAACCTCAAACTAACTAGAAAAGAACCCAAAAAATTTCCTTAGCATCTTGTTGAACTTCTAATATCATTCAAGCTGATGAACTAAACCAGATTATTGTATGAGTGAAAGAAAACGGCTTATAAATTTTGCGGTATCATGAGATATAAGCCTGACCAATGTGTCCACAACCAAGTAACAGTATGAGGCCAGGTATCCCCAATCAAGCTAAATAAGTATACATATAATTATAGTCCAAGAAATAGTAGATAACCAGGGAGTTAGACAAACCAGTAGGCATGCTCGCAACCTTTTACAAGGGCAGTTTCTTGAAGAACTATCTTACACAAACAGATGGCACAAAACCCATGATGACCATCCTCAAAGTCCACTTGAGGAAGCTCCACTGCAATCTGCAATTCACTCCAAAAAACACAAACCCAAGTCAATTATATCAACTCAGTTACAAATACAATTAAACAAAACAAACAAGACCCACTTCCCAGTTGCCAAAAAGCCTCCAAAATCCAAAATATTTACAGTAATCAAGACCTGAGAAAACAAAGAACCACACAAAACCTAATGCACATAATTGCTAGATTTTATTTAAATACAACCAATTGTGTTAAACAAAAGTGAAGAATCAACATTTTCTTGCACTATTGATTTTCTTGGCAAAAGAAAAAGGATTGACCAAAGTGCTATGAAACAAAAAATAAAAATAAACAAAATATATGACTTAATACTCCATTTGGTTGCCAAGAAATTTGAAGAACATGTTCAAGAAGTATGAGAAAACTCCAAAAAAGGATAAAGTAATCCATTAGATTGAACCCAATACAAGTACTTGACTCACAAACCTATCAGGTTTATGAATTGAAAACAAAAATTCATCAATAGCAGTTTGATTCAGTTATTATTTTGACATCATATTCACAGAATGACGCCTTAGATTAGAACCAACAAATAACCTCACCACCAATACTTTACATTCTGCCAATGATCCCTCGGTGAATTGAAACAACAGAAATAAATAATAATGATTGGATAATATTAAGATATTTGCGTAATTTTTGGTCAAATTTCTCGGCAACCAAGCAAGATCTAGTCCAAGAAGTTGAAGAATGCACAAAATATTGAAATTAAAGCGGAATCAAAAGAAACCCACTTGCTCTTGGCCAGATAGATTGTCAAGAAGGTAGGTTGGTTGTTGACCATCGATCTTGGCGATGGTATTCATTGTCTACGGCACCGGAGAAGAAAAGAGAAGCTAAGAAGTTGTCGAAAGTAATCTACATAAAGAGAATTAATCGGAGAGAGAATAGAAAATCTAAAGAGAGAAATATCGTTTCCAAAGAAGAAAAGAGCCTTCCAGGAGAAAATGCAGCAGCAGATATAAACAATAATGGTACCTCAGTGAATTGAAACAACAGAAATTGGACAACATGAGAATTCTCCGTTAATTTTCTCGGAAACCAATCAATATCTGGTCCAACAAGTTCAAAAATGGACAAAATCAGACGAAACTCACCTGTTCTTGGGCCGATAGACCGTGAAGAAGGTCGGTTGGTTCTTCACCATCGATCTTGATGACGGTACTCATCGTCTATGGCACCGAAGAAGAAAAGAGAAGCTCAGAGGTTGTCGAAGTAATATACGTAAAGATAATTTAATCGGAGAGAGAATAGAAAATCTACAGAGAGAAATATCGATTCCAAAGAATATTTCGTATTCAAATAAAAGAGCGCTCTAGGAGAGAATGCAACAACAGAAATTGGACAAGATAAGAATTCTCAGTTAATTTTCTCGGAAACCAATCAAGATCTGGTCAAAGAAGTTTAAGAATCGACAAAAATTATAGAAATTAAAGGCGAATCACATGAAAAACCCACTTGTTCTTGGGCCGATAGATCGTCAAGAAGGTCGTTTGGTTCTTGACCATCGATCTTGATGACGGTACTCACCATCGTCTCTGGCAACGGAGAAGCCAAGAAGTTGTTGAACTAATTTATACATAAAAGAGAATCTAACCGGAGAGAGGAGCAAATTTAAAGAGAGAAGAGGAAATTTACAGAGAGAGAGAGAGATGATTCCAAAGAATAATTCTTATTCCAAGAACAGAGCTCTGTAGGAGGAGAGAACGAAGCCTAGGTCGATTCTGCCGTTGTGAAGCGCACCATCAAATAGCCAAACCCTAAAATCCCAAAATAAAACCCTCTCACACGGAGACACGACATTGATTTTATCTCATTTGTCATCGGAATCAAAAAATTTATGGCACATAAAATTAAAAGAGAAGAAAAAAAAAAAAAGCAACTCAACATACTAAGCTACTTTGCATAACTCCAATAACGATTACAATAACAATAATTTCCACTACTATTATAAGCGTTAAATCTTTACCGGCTAATGATACTTAGTATAACATCACATTCCCACGCTTTTCTAGGAAGAGTACACCATAGTTTTATACTAGTTTCTGTGGTTAAATAATGTAGGATACCCAATCATTTGATTTCCAACCTCCTCCTCCTAGCTTTTAGAGCACATCTGCATGACAATCTTCCATGCTTTCTCAAACGACAACAATATTTTTTAGTTCATATTTAAACAAATTTTTTTTGTTTCCATCAAAACATTGCATCTGACACTTTGGCACCAACCAAGCTTTACGAAGGCAATTCTTTACATGCAAGAAGATAAACTTAGCACAGCAATTAAAACAAAGAATAACCGAAATGAATGAAACCATAATTCCTTTTACCTGAGATTTTGATTTTAGAATTGACCTGCTCGAGTCCTTGTTANTAATTCCTTTTACCTGAGATTTTGATTTTAGAATTGACCTGCTCGAGTCCTTGTTACGGCAACAAAGAACTGGGCTTTTTACGTACATACATTCCGTATAGACACTTTCTAATACCTTAATCTATTCATTTATGTAGTAGTCATATTTTCGAGTATCAATAGATTCCTATTAAAAAAATAATATAAAAAACCTACAATAAGCGTGCCAATCACAGGGGTTATTTGTGTAATGGAGAGGGAGAGAGAGTTTATATTGGTTGAAGCAGTCCACTGGTTTCAGGGACACACCACGTGAGAGCTAGCAAAGATAGAAAAATACATATTTGAATTGAGAACCATCAGCTATTAAGAGAGAGAGAGTCGAGAATATGAAATATAGAAGCATTCAATTCCAATTATTGATTGTATATTGTATACTCCTTCCGTTTCAAAATATCTGTCGTTTTACACAAGAATTAAGGAAACTATTAAATAGCTCTGATATGAATACAAAATAATTGCACAAGATTAAAATATCTTTATTCAATACGTATTGAAAAATAAAGGAATATGAAAGGCACTTAGTCTCTACTTATCCAATGCATTGAAAAGTTAAGGATAAATTTGAAAGAAAAAATATTAATTATATTTTGGCTTTATTAAACGACGATATTATGGAACAAAAAAAATTATGTAAAACGACAGATATTTACGAACGGATGGAGTAATTATTACTAAAATCCATATTGCGTGACCATATTTTTATTAGTTGTATATGTGAGAGTGAGAATATGGGACACTTCACAACAAATCAGTTATTACACAATGCAAATCAAAGGGCATAGCAGTGAGTCGAACCATATCATCCCCATCGAAGGATTCTGAGTAATAGTACTCTAGCTGACTTTTTAGTTCAAAACGGATAGTGTTGGGGGACATTGTAGTATTTGTATATTTGGCCAAGGGTAAAAAGGAAAAATAATCTACTTATAATTTAATAATGCTATTAACTCCAAAAAAATATAATAGACATTAATTATTTTTGTTAAAGTTAGTTTGGTCAAACAAAAAATTTTCACTTTTATTTGCATTTAGAAATAGTATAGATAGATTGATTAATAACAGACAAAAAATAATATCATTTAAACACAAAAAATAGTAACATTTAAACATAAAAAAATAGTAACATTTAATATTAATATTTTAAAAAAATAACAATAGTAATATATTCAACAAAAATAGTAACATGCTTAACAAAAACAGTAACATACTAAATATAATTATTTCTCTCAAATTCAAACGCAAAAAATAATACTATCCAAACACAAAAAATAATAATATTCAAAAAAAAATAGTAATATTGAATATTAATATTTAAGAAAAATAATAGTAGTAACAAGTTTAACAAAAATAGTAACATGATCAAAATAATAGTAACATGAACAGTAATATACTCAACAAAAATAGAACACATGAATATTAACATAGTAAAAAAAATAGTATAATGAAACATTCAATTTAACAAATCAACTCCCACGAAAAATACTACAAATTACAAAAAGCAAAAAATTAATAATAAAGACCAGAGATTCTCATCCATTACCAATAAAATGGGCATAACTCCTAGAAAATTAAAAGATGAACATTGATGAAACAACGCCACTAGAGAGAGAGAGAGATTGAATTTTAAATTTATGATGTAAATTTTATTGACATTTATTAATTGACATTGAATAAAGGGATAACAATAGGAGTAGTGCTATGTATCTTTAACCTCCCTTTAAGGCAGAGTATTTTTTGGATTTAAAAAAATAGTAGATTTAAGTACTTAGTAATAAGAGAAAAAATAGGAGTAGTGCTATGTATCTCAAATTTGTAACCCAAATTTGTATCTCAAATCAAGGAGGACCATTGGATAAGTGGGTTCCATCAACTTTTTAAAATAGGACCACTGATCCAATGATCCTCCTGAATTTGAGATGTAAATTTGGATTATAAATTTGGGATACATATCATTACTCAAAAAACAAACTTATCACTAAGAGGAATTTAGTCCTAATTTTCGCTAAAAAATTCGTTTAATATTTATACTATGCGTGTACGATGTTAAAATTTGACTAAAAGGACCTAATTCAATAAATAGTTCACCATGACTTTTTTAAATAGAAACTATCAACGTTAGGTGTAGGTTCAAACCTAATAACACATACACTGAATACATAGTATATAATTACCCACTTTTCGTAATTTTATAAAGTTTCAAATCTGTAATTTTATTATTTTTTAAAAACATTTGTGAGAGATTGTTGGAAGTGCAACTTTCTAAATTTTCTTATGGGTTTTGAAAAAAAATTAGGATTAATTGCACCGAAGGTTACTAAAATATGAAATTTGTCTCATTTTGACCCCTAATGTTTCAATTGAATCATTTTGAGACCTTATGTATTGAATATATTTTTATATGGTCCTTCAAGCAAATAATGTCCAAATTGTTAATATTTTTTTATTATAAACTTGTCATATAATACTTAAATATGAACAAAAAATAATTTTGATTGCTCTTAAACAAAATTTGGGTAGTTCTTGACAAAAAAATGTGTAATAAGGATAACTTTTGACCAAAATTTAGATAACTCATGATAAAAAATGTGTAATTTAGTTAGTTATTTAACCAAAATTTGAGTAAAAATTTGGTCAATAATTATCTAAATTATTTTTTTGTCCATATTTAAGTATCACGTGACAAATTTATGATAAAAAATCGTTAATAATCTGGACATTGTCTACTTGAGGGACCATATAGAAACATATTCAATATTTCAGAGACCGAAATGATGTAATTAAAACATTGGAGACCAAAATAAGATAAATTTCATATTTTAGAGACCTTCAATATAATTAACCCAAAAAAAACATTAAAAAAAGGTCAAATAATGATGAGCCATCATTGTCTTGCGATGATGAACTATCATTGTATCATTTTTTTCCACTATCCGTTAGACTCATTTGTAGCAGCATGTACAAGGACTAACTACATGCAACATAGAGGAAAAACTGCGAAAATATTCCGTGTTTAGAGGGCCTACCACATGACACTTTCACATGGTGTAATTATTGATATTAACTGTATCAATAATCACGCAACGTAGCCGCTTCCAACCCTTATTAACACTTAGGTCCCTCTTCTCCCACTATAAATAAACACAATTGCACCATTTGCCTGACATAGAACTACTATAGTATTACTACCTGATAGCTTCGGAGAGAGAGAGAGTGGTAGCTATGATGGTCACTACCGCCACCAGCTGCCGCCGGAGTAGCAGCAAGGTCACAATCACTGCATTGCTTCTTATGTTTATGTTGTTGACGGTGTCCGCGGTGCCGGACCGGGTCGGAAAAGTTACAAAGTTGGAAGAAAGCTGCATGAACTACTGCATTACAAACTTATGCCCCTACGGAAAATCATATTTTGAATGCTCTTCAGAATGTTGGGTAAAATGCGCAGGTCAATGTACATTCGATCCTGGACTCTGCCATTTCAAGGCCATTCTTGAAATGTAGCAACCATGCATGATCTAAATATGTGTGTGTGCAAGGGTGTTTGTGTGGATTTTTAGGTGTGTATGTTTGTAATTGGATAAAACTAGGGAGATATACCTCCCCTTTATCCAATGAAAAAAAAATATAGTCTTGTTGTTGTTATGATAAGATGTTCATCATAACAACCCATGCATGCATGGGTAAATATGTTTGGACTTGGATCAATTAATATGTTTTTTCGAGTGTATTTGTTAATTAAAAATTTAAATTTACCCCTTCTTATTCATTTTGAAAGTATAAATTTGTAGTCATACAATATTGGTGACAAAACTCATAACTATCAAAATCATGTAGATTTTGTTTCGAGTTAATCAATTAATCAATTTAAAGAATATCAATAATGCAGACGATGTGTTTTCTCACCTAACACATCAATGCAAATTTCAATAAACCGTAAGTTGACAAACAAAATGCAAATTAAGCGTGAAAAATAAGACGAAGTAACCCAAATAAGAACAAGATAAATTGAAATTGCAGTACTATTCCCTTGAAGATTTCAAATACTGATCATATCAATTCATATTACAGAGGAACTTTACATGCCAATATACACAAAGTCTCCTGTAACGAATAAGAAAGATATGGAGGTTTAGTAGGAACGTAATTTTAGAATAAGATCATATAATCAGAGCAAATAAATTAAAGAAGCAAAGAAGCAGCCTTTAAAAGGTACCTGGACAGAAATTTCTTTGTTGATTGTTTGAGCTACTGTATTTACAAGATTGCTTTGAATGTATATTCTGACACCAAACATACTCAAACCCATCAAAAACACCTAGAAAAAGATGAAATTTCAGTAGTCAATCACTTATTTGTTTTTCGTTTTCATGGAAATGAAAACGTTTTAACCAATTTGAAACGAAATTTAGTTCTTTGTAGCTTGGGAGTAATTAGTGATGACATCTTTCAATCATAGAATATATATAATGACAATAAACTTGAGTGATTTTTTAATGATGCTGTCTTTATAGTCTTGGTGGCCTACAAAACCACATTCCAAAATGACATCACACACCCATCAAAGGTGATCCTGTGAAGATCCCAAACCATTCAAGTTACCCAAAAACATCAGCAACAGCAGAGTGAGGATTGGACTCCATTAAGCAGTTTTTCAAGCCTAGTTTTCGGAGACTTGACTCCAGTTCCATTTTTCGAAGCTTCTTACACAAAAAATGAGTTTTGGTCTCTCCTGGCAGTTTAAACCCCACACTCTTTCTGGTTAAAACGATCACTTAAGAATCTCTTTAGTTCTCAAATTTGTTCCATATCATTTTATACTAAGACCCCAACATCTACATATTCAAGGATGGGAGTAGAACTATTTCTTTCAGATCAGACAAATAATGAATAATCTGCCTTGAATTGCTTGTAGTCTACATTGCATGCCAATATACAGGACTTTTTGTAACGATTATACTACATATGGAGGTGCGGTAGGAGCAGAAAAATTTGATTAAAATCAAAATCACCACAGCAACCTTTAAAACACACTAATTTTATGGTTGCTTGATTGAAATGTAGGACTTCTTTTAAAGGGGTTAGATATGTAAATCTATGAATGTCAAAGAAATACCAAAATTCATGCACCCAAAACTAATTGGTGGATTAAATTGTTTCAAATAAACCTGGGATTTCTAACTCTCTCAATACACTTTTCTGTAATATTCCCAAATAGTAAATCACTCACCATGTATTGAAAAAGAATCCACTTGTATTCATAACGGGTAACTCATATTGAAAGGTATTGAAGATGCGTATATTATAGGAGACCTAAATTACCATGTATATAACCTTCAAGGCATACAAAAACACTTTCCAAATTGGCATTCGCACACATGAAAAGTAATCTTTGTNGGTAACTCATATTGAAAGGTATTGAAGATGCGTATATTATAGGAGACCTAAATTACCATGTATATAACCTTCAAGGCATACAAAAACACTTTCCAAATTGGCATTCGCACACATGAAAAGTAAGTGAAGATTGCAAACCATCAATTCAGATTTCAGAGGACCTTTACATGCCAATATAAAACGCCTAGTGTAACAACTTCAAAAACAAATGGAGGTGCAGCAGAGACAGAAAATTTAGATTAAACGCATAAAATCAGAGAAAATTAAATAAATTGAGGAAACAAAGAAGCAACCTTTGAAAGGTAGATATTCACAGACTACTTGGTTGCTTGTTTGACCTAGCATATGTAATGATTCTTTGAATGGATTAGAAATATAATATTCCTAAGAGCTTAGTAGGATCACAGAAGTCATGAACCAGAACCATAGGGTAATTCTTAACGAGACCTTTCAATCACAAATACATATACATATGTGTGTGTGTGTGTGTGTATTGATAATAAACTTGAAAGCTTTCTAACAGATGCTGTCTTTATAGCCATTTTGTACTACTAAATCACATTCCAAAATGTTGTCCCACACCCATGAAGGGTAATCCTGTGAAGAACCCAAAACATCAGCCTTAGCAAAATAGCTGGTTAATCTAGGTACTAAAGAGAATCTTTCAAAGGTTCAAAAACACGTAATTGTTAGAAAAGGCATACAAGGTTGTTTCCCAGGGAAGATATCATTCTGGAAGTGTAGATTGGGCTGCATTAAGATTAAGTAGCTTTTCAAGCCTGTTTTTCAGCTGTGTCACTTCCGCCACTAGTCTGCTTCATCTTCATCACTACTAGATGATGAGAGATCCGACTCCAGCTCCATTTTCAAAGGCTTTTCCACCAAAAAAAGAGCTTTAGTCTCTCCTTGCAGTTTGAAACCCCCACACCTGTATCAACTATCATTTTGTCAAGACTGAGAAGCATAATTCTCAAAACAGGTAGAAATAGAATTTAGAATTTTTTGAACTACAGCTTTATAATAAGAAAAGTCATCGAGTCATTTCTTATTTATTCCGTAAAATGATCCTATATAATATGAGCAATTTGTTTTTCTGTTTAACCATCCTGCAGGTAAAGCATCAGCAGCTTGCAACACTCAAACCGAGTTTGAACAAAAATTTGGGCTGGGTGTTCGAGCTCAAGCTAACCTTGAGCAGGCCTTGAAAAATTCGATCCGAGCTTGAAGATACCCAAGACATGGACAAGAGGTACAAGGGCAATGTTAAATTCTATCAATGCAGCATTTTATGGAAGACCATCTTAGAAAACAACTTTACATGTTAACCAGGTTTCCATTTTACATTAGTCCACATAACTTCTTCAATACTTAAAGTGCAGCAAAGTTCAACTCTTGTTGAAGAATTCAAGACCAAAAAAAAATCATAAAATGATTATCAGTTTCCTCCATTATAATTTACAAGACAACATGAATGGTAAAAACAGGAGACATAATGTTGTTTGATGACTGCCTAGCTGTATAGACTCTGCAAAATCTTCCATTCAAAAGCGCTGAACAGATTTCAGAACGCAAAGTGATATTTAAGGCTTCCGGTCAACTATAGACTAACTATTACGATATTATTGTCTTCAACACTTTGATCCATTCCGGTTAGAAAGATGTAACGCCCGAAACACACCCTGAACGGTATTACATTCTAAAATCATTTATATCATGAGAGCACTAATATAATCTCATAAGAAACAAGACTTCAATTGTCATCCACGAATATTTACAATATTATTCAAAAGAATAAGTCCAAGTCATGGTTATTACATCTCAAAAATTAATTAAAGAAGCGCAGCAGAATAAATAAAAGAAGTTAGACTACACAATGTTCCAAAAGAATGTTCTAATCTAGTACAAAAGGAAAGGAGATGACTCTATGCGTCCACTTTGGGATCCACACTCCCGTCCAGTGGAGTCTCTCAAGTAGCGGGCTCCTCAACCCTTATGTCCTCTTCCTCAAACGGGTAATCTGAAAAATGTTAGCGATAGGGGGTGAGCACNCTCCTCGACCCTTACGTCCTCCTCCTCAAGCGGGTAATCTGAAAAATGTTAGCGATAGGGGGTGAGCACGAAGCTCTGTAGAAAAATTCTCCCAAACCCATACAAGGTTTAGAAAAGCATTTAAAACGGCCGGTCTCAATTTTAACATAACATAGATATATAATTTGAAATAAAGCAGTGACAATAAAAAAGATTTTAAGTTTATTTAAANGTAGAAAAATTCTCCCAAACCCATACAAGGTTTAGAAAAGCATTTAAAACGGTCGGTCTCAATTTTAACATAACATAGATACATAATTTGAAATAAAGCAGTGACATTTAAAAAGGATCTCAAGTTTATTTAAAAACATTACTTAAATGAATAAACGAGCACCACATACAAATAATAAGTATTAATTGTTATAACCAATTTTCAACAATTCTTTCGGTAGGTGGCATACTTTGTGGTAACCTCCACCCCCCTTTAGGTCGCCTTTGATTCTCAAGCATCCTTACCGGGAACCTCTTGAGAATGGATGAGCATCCTTACATGGAACCTCTCACCAATCACTACATTATTTTTCAAGCATCCTTACCGGGAACCTCTTGGAAAGGGATGAGCATTCTTACAAGGAGTCTCTCACTCATGTGCATCACAAACAACCCAACCAAGCATACAATTTCAACATTTATCTCAATTTACAAGCATCTATCCAAAATCCCCAAAATATATCATATAACAATTCCACAACCAACTAAGAAAATACATGAGATCACAATAACATCATTTTTCTACCCAACACAAAGCACTAAGGTTTCGAAATCCATAATAAAAAAAACATTTAAGAAGGAAATACATCACTCTCCAAAAATTAGTGTTTTAAAACTAGAAAGGAGATTTCATAAGTATTAAACCCTACTTTGTTCAAAACATGTAATCATTGCAAAAAGTCTAAGAGGGGATGATTCCATAGCATATATATACCATTGATAGCCAAAACATACATATATAATACTCTAGCCTCAATGTAAGTGAATGAGATAAAGCTCCTGNGTAATCCTTGCAAAAAGTATAAGAAAGGATGATTCCATAACATATATATACCATTGATAGCCAAAACATACATATATAAATACCCTAGCCTCAACGTAAGTGAATGAGAGAAAATCCCTACCTTGAATCCTTAGCTTTGGAGTGAAGAACAAGAATATTTGATCTTGAATCTCTTGTTTTTCCCTTCCTTTCTTCTTCTCTAATGCTCTCTAGGGTTTCAAAAGGTATGGGGGTGTGAGAGGAGTGAAGGAAATAAGAGCAAATGAGATGAAAATGAGTTTAAAATATAGCAGCCCCGAAAAATACTGTTCACATGCTGTTTTGGGTTTCTCCAAATTTACGATTTTGCCACTAAAAATCTCCAATTTGATCCATATGACTACATTAAGGTTTGTCGACGTTCCGGATTTATTTTTAATGTTATTTTAACCTAAAAAAATTTATTTTTATGATTTATTTCAAAACCCAAATCAACGTACACCCGAAACACTAAAGTTTCTATTTTGTCCATCTGAATCGGCTATTAATGAAATTTTGCGATGTTTGCAAATAAAAGGTGATAAAGAGTGTTTCTTAGAGCCTTTTATACTTATTTGAAGCCTAAAAGTACTCATTATTCTTATATTTTGATTTAGGATGCAAATGGAGACATTAAATGCAAAACGAAGTTAATTGAACTATTTCGACATCGTTTTGTTATCTGAGCATAACTCTCTCATCCAAGCTCCGATTGAGATGATTCAAGTTGCTATGGAATGATATGAAAGAACTCTAAAACTTTCATGTTTTGAGTTTTGAGAGATATTAACTGCATTAAGGTCTAAATCGAGCTTGAAGTTGCAACAATGCACTATTCACGTGTACTGTTCTATTTTCAATCTCTACTTTTTCAATCTACCAAATTTAAACACACATCACTACATATATCCACATTTTTTTTTATACCACAATTATTTATTATATATCTATATACATATATAAAAGAAAATGCGGGGTGTTACAAAAGAACTGAAACATTGGAAGGTACTTACCCAGGAAAATGAAGGCGGGGGGGAATGACATTGTTATGAAAGCTCGTACCCCTACATACAGATTTCACTTGCACTTTACTAATCAATCAAACAATACGTGAGTAATAACACCGACATGATGTCTTAGCAAATAATATTTTTAACATACAAGTCTACAAAAATATAGGAAGTTCTTTCTTTTCTTCCCTATACCTCTCCGTTAGTGTTCTATTCATCATTGATCTCATAGTCATAAACTCAAACTTCTGAGATACCATAGTTCCAAGTCTTAATCCTTCCTGGATCACTCTTTCGAAAATTTTATTATAAGAATCATATTTATACAACTCTAAACCTCTCCCGATTTCCTATACATATTACCCAAAAATACTTTTATCCACTAATCACGTATTTGCTTAGTTGTATTTATCTTATTAAATAATTTAGTTAACCAAGTGCTTTGACATGTCCTAAAACTTTGTAACCGCAATTGGCAAACTGTAAAGTCCTAAAACTATTCAATGCACCTAAAAAAAATTATGTTGAAACGCAACATGATGGCTTACTTTTGTTTCCCGAGTCTAATAGCAATAATGGGAATTGCACTCAAATTAGCTTTGTTAATTGCCTTGTCACTTAGATGGTAGCAGGGATCCAATGTGGAAATCAGTCTCTAATTGCAAAATAAACAACCTATATAAACATCTGAAACAGCGTTCCTAGTTCAATAAGTTTGTTCACTGTGTGACTGACATAACCCAGCAACGTTGGGCAAAGCTATAATCCATGTGTGTCTTATATTCCCAATAGAAAGTGCAACTATCAGATGTAAGGCACACATTTTTTCCAGTACATCAAAATGTGAATATTCAGATACACGCACATGCACACACAAGAAAAGAGAACAGACAAAGAGGAGATGGTATCACTATAACAATCATCAAATCTATAAAACTAATCAATAAATCATAATTTGCAAGCTGGAATGTTCTTACATTGATTTGATATTTGGCACCACTGCATTATCTCCCATCACGGCCATCTAAAGTGAGATGAGACTTGGAATATGAGATTGCTTCAAATTTTGATTCAACCCCATAAATCTCAAGACACTTCCATTTTTTTGTTTTAGGGTCATAACATATGAAGGCAGTTTTAGGGTAATGATACATTAACAACTCCCCATTCTTCAGATAATTTATGGGCTGGTACAGTCCGCGAATCCACGTCTCATTACCATCACCAGTGTCAATAGAAATCGCTTCAGTCCTAGATTTTGCGACCCCATACGCCTTCATCACCCAAACTTTTATTCAACCTTAACAAGAAGCATCACACAAAAATAAACAACCTCTTATTACTCCCAGACACACGCTATGCAATGGTTTCGAGCCAATCATGCAATATCTAACAGGAGGCGATGGAATAAATTGGAATCATTCATTATCAAAGTCAAAGGAGAGTATAGAATCTGAACTCTTGTGGTAAATACAAAGCCAATGAATAGCCCCTTTCAGATAGGTGGGGAATGCAAGCTCATAAATTGAGAAGGGAGTACAGCCTATGCTTTTCCATGATTGAATGCCAAGTGTGTGTATCTCAGCCATCCTACTAGTTAGTACTTCTCTGCCTGTAATGGGGCAATGATAAAATTGACAAGGCCCCTGATCAAACATTCTGATCTCCTTGAACCGATTTATCTTTGGACTAAAGCCAAACCCACAATCAATGAAAGCTTTTTGTATCTTTATTTACCTTCCTAGCCATTGGAAGGTTTATGTGATCCTCCTTAACTGGATTACACACGACAACAGGATCATTACTTGATGGTTCAGACAAACAAAGGAAGCCATCGCATGAATTTACTATTTTGAACTTTTGATCTTTGGATTTCACTTTGATGCATCGCTTCCTCTTAGTATCACCAGTAGAGCAATGACTCATTCTGGCATCACCCATCCTGTCAAGCACCATTTCTTCATTGCGCAGAGGGATCTTTAATTTGGTGTCAACCATCATATTACTATGACAGTCACATTTAAAGTAGCCAAGAACATAACACATGCAGTACCTACAATCAACTTCAGTCGGCTCAACCAAATAAAGCATTCTTGACACACGGCCAACATACGAGGTTCGAACCAGAGGGCAGACCTGTGCTTGTCTAAAGTGCAGCTTAGCAAACTGAAGGTTTGAAATAATATGGCGCCATGTTTTGCATGTGTTCTTGCACATGATAGTTCCCTTGATGGGCAATCTTAGTAGAATATCTACAAAGATTGGCTCAGGAAGATCCTTGATGGAGTGGCCCAATCTTTGAACATGTTCATCTGCTTCTTTTATTCGAATTTATTTGATTGATGTTGGAGTATTCTACAATTTTTTCGTGCAATCTCATCTCCTACTCAGACCACTCGACCGATCTCATCAACTTGAAAATTCACAAGTACTCCGCTAAATGGAGCAACTCAATATTGCTAGGTGGGGCAGCTTCCATGATGGCTCGGGCTTTGTTCTTATCAATCTACACTCACAGATAGAGAGGCCTACGAGAGGAGATTTATTCAAGAAAAGAGAAGCCTATACGTTATAAAAAGGAGTCTTGGCAATCTAGCCAATATCGTATAAAGTTGATGCTACTTTGTACCCCTCGTTGCTTGCTTCAATCAATCGTACTTCTGCTCGTGAAAACGGAAACGTACTTTAATTTATAGAAACTATCAACATTAGGTATAGGTTAAAACCTAAAAACACATACACCGAATACATAATATATAGTTACCCACTTTTCGACCTAATTTGTTAATATAATAATATAGTTTCATTGCAACCATTAGATTCGGTCTCAATAACATTACTCATAGTTAATTTAATAGTTATAGTAAATTCGGTCTCAATAACATTGCTCTTCAACAATAAGTTAAGGGGTTAAATTGTGAGGATTTAATTCTTGAAAGGCTAAAGGTATAATTGAAAGTGGAGAAAGTATAATTAAAATGGATGAAAGCATATTTAGTATTTGGAAAGAAGTTGTCGGCAAAAGAAAAAGAAAAAAAGAAGGCAGAATCAAATGTTTTAATAACTTTTATTGTGCATATTAAATGAAAATAGAGGTTTGGGTCCATATACTATCCATATCGAAAGAATAACGTTAAAAATTAATAAATAAAAAAGAAAGTTGGGACTTATATTTTAATAATTCATATCACTATTCATCCATTGAATGAAGTCATATCACTATTCATCCATTGAATGATATTGGAGGGACATTCACAGATGAATTCCGATTAATATCTAACTCTTGGTCTTTCCATTAGTTTTGGATATTCTATTTCAGCGTCGATCCAACAATAAAAAATAATATCCTAAGTAAGCCTGAGATGAGAATGCTTTTGTAAAATCCTGATCACACGTATCATTGAAAAACTCACTTAAGTAAAAGCTGTGATGAAGTTGTGATCGTGAGAATTTAGCTATTCTCTAGTAACCCTCCTAAAAATCAAGGTATGTGTTTGACCGTAAATAACGCCAACCTGCTAAATCAAGTTTAATGTTTGTACTATGCATGTGCAATGTTAAAATTTGACTAAAAGGACCAAATTCAATAAATAGTTCACTATGNAGAGAAGCCTATACGTTATAAAAAGGAGTCTTGGCAATCTAGCCAATATCGTATAAAGTTGATGCTACTTTGTACCCCTCGTTGCTTGCTTCAATCAATCGTACTTCTGCTCGTGAAAACGGAAACGTACTTTAATTTATAGAAACTATCAACATTAGGTATAGGTTAAAACCTAAAAACACATACATCGAATACATAATATATAGTTACCCATTTTTCGACCTAATTTGTTAACATAATAATATAGTTTCATTGCAACCATTAGATTCGGTCTCAATAACATTACTCATAGTTAATTTAATAGTTATAGTAAATTCGGTCTCAATAACATTGCTCTTCAACAATAAGTTAAGGGGTTAAATTGTGAGGATTTAATTCTTGAAAGGCTAAAGGTATAATTGAAAGTGGAGAAAGTATAATTAAAATGGATGAAAGCATATTTAGTATTTGGAAAGAAGTTGTCGGCAAAAGAAAAAGAAAAAAAGAAGGCAGAATCAAATGTTTTAATAACTTTTATTGTGCATATTAAATGAAAATAGAGGTTTGGGTCCATATACTATCCATATCGAAAGAATAACGTTAAAAATTAATAAATAAATAAAAAAGTTGGGACTTATATTTTAATAATTCATATTACTATTCATCCATTGAATGAAGTCATATCACTATTCATCCATTGAATGATATTGGAGGGACATTCACAGATGAATTCCGATTAATATCTAACTCTTGGTCTTTCCATTAGTTTTGGATATTCTATTTCAGCGTTGATCCAACAATAAAAAATAATATCCTAAGTAAGCCTGAGATGAGAATGCTTTTGTAAAATCCTGATCACACATATCATTGGAAAACTCACTTAAGTAAAAGCTGTGATGAAGCTGTGATCAAGGTATGTGTTTGACCGTAAATAGCGCCAACCTGCTAAATCAAGTTTAATGTTTGTACTATGCGTGTGCAATGTTAAAATTTGACTAAAAGGACCAAATTCAATAAATAGTTCACTATGACTCTTATAAATAGAAACTATCAACATTAGGTGTAGGTTCAAACCTAATAACACATACACTAAATACATAGAATATTTTTTTTTGAACAGTTAAATACATAGAATATAGTTACGCATTTTCGACCTAATTTGTTAACATAATAATGTAATTTTATTGTAACCATTAGATTAACAATAAGTTCTAATATTTGATGGAGCTCATAATTAATCTAATGGTTATAGCGAATTCGGTCCCAATAGCATTGCTCTTCAACAATAAGTTAAGGGGTTAAATTGTGAGGATTTAATTCTTGAAAGGCTATAGGTATAATTGAAAGTGGTGAAAATATTATTAAAATGGATGAAAGCATATTTATGTATTCTACGGGAGAAAAGTTTAAATATAACACTTTTGGAAAGAAGTGGTTGGCAAAAGAAAAAGGAAAAAAGAAGGCAGAATAACATGTTTTTGTAACTTTTATTGTGCATATTAAACGAAAATAGAGGTGGGGTCCATATACTATCCATATCAAAAGAATAACGTGAAAAAGTTAATAAATAAAAAAGAAAGTGGGGACTCGTATTTTAATAATTCAAATCACTATTTATCCATTGAATGATATTAGAGGGAGATTCACAGATAAATTCCGATTAATGTCTAACTCTTGATCTTTCCATTAGTTTTTATCATTTGATCAACTGGAGACATAGTCCAATCGAATATTCTATTTCAACGTCGATCCAACAATGACAAATACTATCTTAAATGAACTTGATGTGGGAATATTTTTGAAAAACCATGATCACGTGTATCATTGGAAAACTTACATAAGTAAGAGCTGTAATGAAGTTGTAATCGTAAGAGTTTAGCTATTCTCTCGTAACTCTCTTGATAATCAAGGTATGTGTTTGACCATAAATAGCGCCAACATCCTAAATCAAGTTGTACTACGCGTGTGCAATGTTAAAATTTGACTAAAAGGAACTAATACTATAAATAGTTCACTATGACTCTTTTAAATAGAAACAATCAACATTAGGTGTAATCATTGTGTCATCTTTTTTTCGGTGTTTAGAGGGCACAATACGTACCACATGACATTGCCGCGGTGCCGGACAGGGCTGGAAAAGTTACAAAATTGGAAGAAAGCTGCATGAGTGACAGCATTTCAAACTTTTGCCCTATCTACGATAAATCAGAGGCTGAATGCTCTGCACTATGTGTCGTACGCTGCGCAGCTCAATGTGCAATCGATATTGGACTCTGCCATTTCAAGGCCATTCTTGAAATGTAGCAACCATGTATGATCTAAATATGTGTGTGTGCGTACTTGTGTGAATTTTCAAGTGTGTTTGTTTGTAATTGGATAAAACTAGAGATATATAGCTCCCAGTTATCCAACGAATAAAATTTAATGTGTTCTGCCGGCAACCTTATCGTGGTTGTTATGATGCCGGCAGCTTTATCGTGGTTGTTATGACGAAAAAGTTATTGTTACGATGCTCTTTTAACTACTCAATAAAATCTTATTGTTTCTATGATAAGATGTTCATCAAAAAAGCCTATGCATGCACAGATAAATATGTTTGAACTTGAATCAATTGATATGTTTTTCGGGTGTAGTTTTTTATTAAAATTTTAAATTTACCCCTTTTTATTTATTTTGAAAGTTCAACTTTGTAGTCATACAACATTGGTAGCAACACTCAAAATCATGTAAATTTTACTTCGAGTTAATCAATCAGAATGCAAAACGGCATTTAAGTCTTCTAGTCTACTATAGACTAACTACTACGATATTCCTGTCATCTACACTTTGATCTATTCCAGTCAAAAGAAATGAAACATTGGTGGGTGCTTACTTGGGAAAAGCGTGGGATGGGGTTACCTTGTAATAACTCGTACAAAAAAATATATATTGTTGTGATCGTGCAGCAATTATGGTAAATAGTAAGGAATCAAACAATTAAGAAAGCAGGAGAAAATAACACACAGAAATTTACGTGGTTCGGTAATGTGCCTACATCCACGAGAGCGAGCGGTCGTTCTTTTCCATTATTGAAGTAGAGTTACATCTTAAGTATTTATATAACTTTAATATAAACGTATTTACAAAAATACCCCTGTACCGTACCGCGGGGGCGTTGCCCCCGCACCCCCAACTAATCAACGTCCCCTATATATAAATCCCACAAGGCAGATGCCGTCGCGGGCTCCACTCGCTCCGACATCTGCGTCCTTGCCATTATGCACACAGCAAATATGAGTTATACATACTCTAACATATATTATTTTATTTTTGTGCATTGGATATATATATAATTAAAGAAAATTAATATGTCTTAAATAAAAGTATTGTCTGAGAGAGATCTTTTAGGACTATTCTAGATGTAATTTACATACGATAGTATTGTTAAATAGATAAAACTTTACAAGACCAAAGAAGGGGCGGCAAACAAAAAAAAAAACGTGAGATAGAGAAGGAAGGAAGGGAAAAAAAAGGATAATGGAGGAGTTGGATCCATTGAAGATATGCGGATGCATTACTTATGTTATGAGTTTTGTATTTTATTATATCACANTGGAGGAGTTGGATCCATTGAAGATATGCGGATGCATTACTTATGTTATGAGTTTTGTATTTTATTATATCACAAGGAGTTAGATTTCATAGCATAATATATATATATATACACACACACACACACAAATAATTTTTGAAGATAGTAAGTTGAATTTGGGTATATAGTTATTTGAGATTTGATTGAGTTTAATAGGTTGAAAAAAGAAAAGAAAGGTGGTTGAGTTGTTAAATTTTGAGGAGACTTCCCGTAGGTCAAAGAAGATAGAAATTTGAAATTAAGAAAAATTTCCTTTCAGTTTTAAAGAGCCTTATTTTGACCCATATATTCTTCTAAACTTAATTTTAATCACTGTTTTACATGGTAAGTTGGAAGAATAAAATTTGGGAAAATTTATGGCAGTCCTGAAAGTAGAAAATTCATTTTTCAAAAAAATTATACNAGTCTCTTATACTCGTAATAAGGATTAATATGATACCAAGAAATTATAATATATTTAAAAAAATCATAGATTTTCTTTAAATAATACTAATTAAACAATTTGTTGTGTTAAAATCCAATTATTTATGTATAATAGTAGCCTACCAATTTGTCATCGGGTCATTTCATTTTAGATTTCATGCCAAGAATACTAACTAATCATACTCTTGCTAATTTTTTGTTGGGTTCATGTTGTGTTAGCATATAATGTCGAAAATAAACACTAATAGAAGGAATACTTTGTCTTTGAAATAGAAAAAAAACCTAACCATTCAAGACTTGGTAAGTCTTCTCTGGTTAATATAAACAAAATGCATTAAGTAATGACTCATTCAAGGCCACATGACTATAAATAAGGGCTTTTACCATGCTAAATCTTTCAGCTCTCACCAAGCAATACTTCAAAGAAAAGGCAATTTGCTTCATATAAAGATGGCCAATCACTTCC
The DNA here is from genome assembly GCA_963454935.2 of Ilex paraguariensis. NCBI lineage: Eukaryota > Viridiplantae > Streptophyta > Magnoliopsida > Aquifoliales > Aquifoliaceae > Ilex > Ilex paraguariensis. The sequence continues at coordinate 502,521 of CAUOFW020004902.1, read as the reverse complement.
TGGCTACAATTGCCCTTGTGGCTCTGGCTTCCTCCTTTGCCTATGCATCAGATCCTAGTCCTTTGCAGGACTTTTGTGTTGCTATCAATGACCCCAAGGCTGCAGGTATCAATCTGTTCTCTTTATTTTCATATTCAACATTACATGNGTATTCATACTTTGAGGACTCTCCGTCTGAGTACGAGCCACTCTCATTAGAACTTTCAAAGTTTTGATTTTCCTTTTGATTTTCTGCCAAACCACCTGCATTTGAATCAACTTGACTATGGATAAACACATTTGGAATGAAGTGCTCAACATAAACTTCAATGACTCTGTCGCTATCAACATAATTAATCATTTCCATGGTCTGTTTGTCATTTTCTAATACTTTCTATCCATCAGTAGTAATTTGGTGGAACCTGCTCAACTCAGAGTATCCCACTTCCGTAGTCTTTACCATATTCTCCAACTCAATCAAAGAAGGATGGTCAGCATCACACATATCTATGTGATTTATCTTCCCGCCAATATAACGTTTTTTGCCCTTACTGCCCGATCTATCACCATGATGCAATTGGATAATAAAATATCCACAAATAGTATCTGCATATCTGCTCAATCTTCTTCCCCAAATCTAGTCCCTTCTTCTCTCTCTCTCTCTCTCTCTCTCTCTCTNATAGTATCTGCATATCTGCTCAATCTTCTTCCCCAAATCTAGTCCCTTCTTCTCTCTCTCTCTCTCTCTCTCTCTCTCTCTCTCTCTCTCTCTCTCCCAGTAGATTACCTAAATCACTGAGGTAGACGAAGACAAGATTTTGCACAGACAATGATTTTACAATACAACCTCTCTTGTTATCACGTGCAAATCACGTGATAACAAAACCAAACAGACAACAAACGGAAAAAATGACGATTGACTACTTTGCAACATTTTAATGTTTTTTAGGGGGCAATATGAAAAAATTAATTATTCGAGAGGCAAAGTAAAAAAATTTGTATCTTTCAAGGGGCAAATCGGGATTTTTTCTTGATTTTTGTTTTTGTATTTGATAAGGTAGAAAAAATATCATTCATTTCCTCAAACTTTTTATCTTTCCAACTGTAACAACAAGTAATGCTGCTAGTGACAAACTTCTTGTGGCAAATAGAAATATCTTGGCAAAAAAAGGAAGGTGTCAAGGAAAATCAACATTTTTTATATGTTACTAATTTTTATTGAGCATGTTATTATTTTTTCAATGTTACTTTTTTGGATCCTGATGAATTGGAGGTTTTTTCCTCTAGTTATGGGTTTGAATGTAACTAATTTTATTTTCAATTTTGTTCAATGTTCTATATTGCTATTGTTTTTTTGTTGAACATATTACTATTTTTGTTAAACATGTTACTATTTTTGTTAAATATGTTACTATTTTTGTAAAACATGTTACTATTGTTATTTTTTTTAAATATTAATATTAAATGTTAGTATTTTTTTATGTTTAAATGTAGCTATTTTTTTTGTTTAAATAATATTATTTTTTATATTTAAATGAAATTTTTATTTTTATTTTTTATTTTTAATGTTACTATCTATATAATAAAGTACAATACAATTCAAATTTCAAAAGATAAACAAAATGACTTTTATTTTTCACTATTTTAAAATTAAACTGACGGCTAATATCAACATCCCAATTTAATAAGGAAAATAGGCTTCTAAGGGTGTGTTTGAAGTGAATTTTTAAAAGTGCTTTTAGAATTTATAATTTCTCCTAAATACTTTTTAAAAAAAATAGTGTTTGAAACCGCCCTGGTACTACCACCCCACTTATTGCCCCACCACCCATCACTACCATCACCACTACCTTCCCCACCGCCCCACCACCATCACCACTACCGCCGCCGTCACCTTTGCCACAACCACCACTACCATACTCACTGGCCACCACCACCGTTGTTGCCACCCTACCACTAGCACCACCTTCACTGCCCCACCACAACAACCACTACCATCGTTGCCACCACCTCTGCCACAACAACCACCATTGCCCAACCACCACCACCGTTGTCGTCACCACCACTTTCGCCACCCCACCAACTCCTCTGTGATTCTCCCATCATCACCCTTACCACCATCACCCCCACAACCATCACCATGCCACTCCATCACCGCCACCACCACCCACGACTGATCGCTACCACCGTCATCCTCCAATCACCATCGTCATCTTATTCACATATTTATTACTACTATCAGCATCATTACACTATAACCGTTGCTCACCGTTAGCACCCACTAGCACCATTATTGCCCACCACCATCAGTCGTCGCCCACAATCGTCGCCAGCCACTATCATTCACACCCACCACTAACCACCACCACCACCCGTCATCGTTCACTACTGCTGCTACTCATTGTCACCCACTCCCACTACACCTATCACCACCACCACCATCGTCATTCGCCACTACCTATCACACTGTCGCTCAAAAACATCCGTCATCTCCCGTCGCCACCATTGTCATCGCCCACCACCACCACCACCACTGTCATCACCCCACCACCATAACTACCGTCATCCATAACTTCCACTAGCACTATCGTCACCCAAAACTCACCATCACCATCACCGTTGCGACCCATGGCTACCACCACCATTACAGTCGTCGCCACTTACCACAATTATCATCGTTTTCCACTACCAACAATGCTTAAATTTCTTTTTTTTTTCTCCTTTTTGGTTGTGATTTGATTTTGTGTGTGAATAGAAATATGTTTATTATTGACAAATTTTTTTATTACTCTGTGCCTGAAATAACTACTATATATATATATATATATCAGTCATATCCTGTGGCTAAAGGCACCAAAAAACATAAAATTCAAGTGGCCAAAAACTCGATCTCACTATATTAAATAACAATTGTTTCTCTTCATTTATTTAAAATTTATTTTTACTTATTATTTTCTTAATAATATTGACAAAATTTTCTCAAAATACATAATGCGATAAAATTTTCTCAACATGTGTATATCATCGTATATAGATAATAACTAAAATAAAAATTATGTTAACCAACAAATTAATTAAATATTAAATAATTGAACATTTGATAAGATGGGTGATGTGATGAAATTGGGGGTAAAAATATGTAAGGGATAAATTTCAACTTCCCATGTGATTTATTATATACTAGTGATAACTCATGCCTGAANAATTTTTTCACTTTCCTCCCGAATGATTAATTTTTCCATATTGTCCCCTGAAAGACTTTAGAAGGTTACAATGTAGTAAATCGTCATTTTTTTCGTTTGTCGTCCGTTTGGTTTTGTTATCACATGATTTGCACGTGATAATAGGTGGGGATGTATTGTAAAATCATTGTCTATGTAAAATCATTCATCTACCCAAGTGATTTGGGTAATCTACTGTGTGTGTGTGAGAGAGAGAGAGAGAGAGAGAGATTTCGGTTCCCAGGTTTGTTCGTGGAAGAAGAAGTTCCAGAAAGTAGGAGAAGAAGGAGAAATGCAATCCATATGTTACTATGGTAGAACTCCCGAAACGAAGACATCGGGGACAGATTTGAACCCAGGAAGGAGATTTATCACATGTGCGAATAACGAGGTAAGTTGTTCCATTATTCATCTTTAGTTGGTTTGTGTCCATATTATTTAGCAAGATATTGGTGTTCAAGCAACTGATTATTACAACTTGTATTTGATAAATTAGGGATTTTTTACAACTAGGGTTAGTTTTATTTCTTGAAAATTATGTTTTCTGCACATCGAACAACTTATTTTCCACTTTTAGTGCGTACTACCGATGGTTTTGTTCAGTTTCTTTTCAACATTTCTTATGGTTACAGCTAAGTGTGGTTACTTTCTATGGATTGATCCCCCAATGTGTACTAGATCACGCCATATAATTCCGGGTTTGCTGCATCGTGTTATACATTTTGAAGAGTAGTTGGAGCAATCCAGAGTAAGAGAGAGGATGCTTTGGTGCTGCATGATTGGTTCCTGGTTTCTCATTGTGATCTTCTGTGTCTACATTAATGCAATTGATGGACATGGCTCAGCTATGGAGGTTCCAAATGGAGGTATTTTGCCATTGCAACTGTTGTGAATGCGTATCCATGAAGTATAAGCTGATGGATATTTTGCCTTTGCAACTGTTGTGAATGTGTGATCGGTGAAGTGAAGCTAGGTGACACTGATGAAATTTTTTTGCCAAGTTAGATATTTTGTTGTATGTAATATGATGATGGTTGCTATAATGAAATAATGAAGTTATGTAATATTATGATTCGATAGTGAATTTGTGTATCCATGAATCAACTTGGTTTCTCATTCTACTAAAAAGTGCATATTCATTTCACAAAAAATGCATATTCATTTACCAAAAAAGTGTTGCGGTTCAGCTACATCAGAAATATGTATAACAAAAGAAACAGCTAGCTGGGATATGTTAACAAAAGAGATAGCTATCTAGTATTTTCAACTTGTGTTCAATTTGTTGGTATGTTCAACTTGATGGTATGTTTGCCTTGTGTTCAATTTGATTTGTGGTGAACCACATTCTTCTGTGGGAGACTGCTTTCTGGCTTTCAACTACTTTTTGATGCATTACTTGGTGTATTCCAAGTTGATTTTTGTGATGCTGATGGTGCTCTCCAAGCAAACTGAATGGAAGTAGATGCTGATGGCTTCTTGACTGATTTGGTTGATAAAATTGTAGGTTCATATTGTGATCCATTGTTCCTCCTTCTAATCTGTTAATGAATAATAAAAATTAGCTCACTTATTGAAAAATAAAAACAAGCATGATAACAAACATGAAATGCTTCATATCTTATAGGGAATTGCTGTCTGCCAATTGGAACATTCAATGTTGCAGATGGGATTGAGATGGATGTGGGCATGCAGAATTGGGGTTTCTAGTTTCTGAGTCAGTTACAGGTTTGTCCACCTGAACATTTAATATACATTAAAACTGAATTGTTCTTCTTAATTCTTGAACTTGATTATACAAGTTGTATTTGTGTTGGTTCTTCTTAACTCTTCACAGTAATCCCATAATAAACTGAACTGTTCTTTGTCTGTGCCACTCACAATTGCCATTGCTTTATGTTTAGCTTTAAATACCTCTTTTTTCCTAAGTTTAGAACATGCTCTTTCTGCACAGTTTCCTTGAAGGATTTCATAGGCCATGTAGAGTTTGATCTTAGTCTATCAACATATGTATATGCAATCTAGTTTGAAGTGACATGTTTAATGTTGAGAGTTCTATTGCAACTATGGGAAGCATTATATGTTTTAACTTGCATGTTGTTTTCACTTGCCATGCTAGAAGCAAATATCAACCATTCACAATCAGGCCAACAAACTGCCCTTATTCTACATTTATCATTTTTAATATACCTTATCTCCTTGCCCCATTTGATTGCATGATGCCTAACTGCGGCTCTAAACTTAGTTGCATTTCTGAACAACATATCGAGCTTAAATTGTGGATCAACCATTTCAGTCCAAGCATTGAAGTGTGGACACTTAACCTTGGACTTTCCTCCTTCCTCACCCTCTGATGATGATCCACTAAGACTAACCAATTCATCCGTGTCATATTCTTCACCATAAATTGTGCCCCTGTCACCAACTCCTTCACCTTTGGCAACTCCTTTGCCTTTCTCCATTCTTTTCCCTTTGGCAACTCCTTTGTCTTCCTCCATTCATTTCCCTTTGTTAACTCTAACAAATTCAGCATCATGATCCACAAAAGTATCATACAATTCATCATCATGCCTGTCATACTCATTATCATAAAAGTATTCATACTTTGAGGACTCTCCGTCTGAGTACGAGCCACTCTCATTAGAACTTTCAAAGTTTTGATTTTCCTTTTGATTTTCTGCCAAACCACCTGCATTTGAATCAACTTGACTATGGATAAACACATTTGGAATGAAGTGCTCAACATAAACTTCAATGACTCTGTCGCTATCAACATAATTAATCATTTCCATGGTCTGTTTGTCATTTTCTAATACTTTCTATCCATCAGTAGTAATTTGGTGGAACCTGCTCAACTCAGAGTATCCCACTTCCGTAGTCTTTACCATATTCTCCAACTCAATCAAAGAAGGATGGTCAGCATCACACATATCTATGTGATTTATCTTCCCGCCAATATAACGTTTCTTGCCCTTACTGCCCGATCTATCACCATGATGCAATTGGATAATAAAATATCCACAAATAGTATCTGCATATCTGCTCAATCTTCTTCCCCAAATCTAGTCCCTTCTTCTCTCTCTCTCTCTCTCTCTCTCTCTCTCTCTCTCTCTCTCTCTCCCAGTAGATTACCTAAATCACTGAGGTAGACGAAGACAAGATTTTGCACAGACAATGATTTTACAATACAACCTCTCTTGTTATCACGTGCAAATCACGTGATAACAAAACCAAACAGACAACAAACGGAAAAAATGACGATTGACTACTTTGCAACATTTTAATGTTTTTTAGGGGGCAATATGAAAAAATTAATTATTCGAGAGGCAAAGTAAAAAAATTTGTATCTTTCAAGGGGCAAATCGGGATTTTTTCTTGATTTTTGTTTTTGTATTTGATAAGGTAGAAAAAATATCATTCATTTCCTCAAACTTTTTATCTTTCCAACTGTAACAACAAGTAATGCTGCTAGTGACAAACTTCTTGTGGCAAATAGAAATATCTTGGCAAAAAAAGGAAGGTGTCAAGGAAAATCAACATTTTTTACATGTTACTAATTTTTATTGAGCATGTTATTATTTTTTCAATGTTACTTTTTTGGATCCTGATGAATTGGAGGTTTTTTCCTCTAGTTATGGGTTTGAATGTAACTAATTTTATTTTCAATTTTGTTCAATGTTCTATATTGCTATTGTTTTTTTGTTGAACATATTACTATTTTTGTTAAACATGTTACTATTTTTGTTAAATATGTTACTATTTTTGTAAAACATGTTACTATTGTTATTTTTTTTAAATATTAATATTAAATGTTAGTATTTTTTTATGTTTAAATGTAGCTATTTTTTTTGTTTAAATAATATTATTTTTTATATTTAAATGAAATTTTTATTTTTATTTTTTATTTTTAATGTTACTATCTATATAATAAAGTACAATACAATTCAAATTTCAAAAGATAAACAAAATGACTTTTATTTTTCACTATTTTAAAATTAAACTGACGGCTAATATCAACATCCCAATTTAATAAGGAAAATAGGCTTCTAAGGGTGTGTTTGAAGTGAATTTTTAAAAGTGCTTTTAGAATTTATAATTTCTCCTAAATACTTTTTAAAAAAAATAGTGTTTGAAACCGCCCTGGTACTACCACCCCACTTATTGCCCCACCACCCATCACTACCATCACCACTACCTTCCCCACCGCCCCACCACCATCACCACTACCGCCGCCGTCACCTCTGCCACAACCACCACTACCATACTCACTGGCCACCACCACCGTTGTTGCCACCCTACCACTAGCACCACCTTCACTGCCCCACCACAACAACCACTACCATCGTTGCCACCACCTCTGCCACAACAACCACCATTGCCCAACCACCACCACCGTTGTCGTCACCACCACTTTCGCCACCCCACCAACTCCTCTGTCATTCTCCCATCATCACCCTTACCACCATCACCCCCACAACCATCACCATGCCACTCCATCACCGCCACCACCACCCACGACTGATTGCTACCACCGTCATCCTCCAATCTCACCATCGTCATCTTATTCACATATTTATTACTACTATCACCATCCTTACACTATAACCGTTGCTCACCGTTAGCACCCACTAGCACCATTATTGCCCACCACCATCAGTCGTCGCCCATAATCGTTGCCAGCCACTATCATTCACACCCACCACTAACCACCATTAACCACCACCACCACCCGTCATCGTTCACTACTGCTGCTACTCATTGTCACCCACTCCCACTACACCTATCACCACCACCACCATCGTCATTCGCCACTACCTATCACACTGTCGCTCAAAAACATCCGTCATCTCCCGTCGCCACCATTGTCATCGCCCACCACCACCACCACCACTGTCATCACCCCACCACCATAACTACCGTCATCCATAACTTCCACTATCACTATCGTCACCCAAAACTCACCATCACCATCACCGTTGCGACCCATGGCTACCACCACCATTACAGTCGTCGCCACTTACCACAATTATCATCGTTTTCCACTACCAACAATGCTTAAATTTCTTTTTTTTTCTCCTTTTTGGTTGTGATTTGATTTTGTGTGTGAATAGAAATATGTTTATTATTGACAAATTTTTTTATTACTCTGTGCCTGAAATAACTACTATATATATATATATATCAGTCATATCCTGTGGCTAAAGGCACCAAAAAACATAAAATTCAAGTGGCCAAAAACTCGATCTCACTATATTAAATAACAATTGTTTCTCTTCATTTATTTAAAATTTATTTTTACTTATTATTTTCTTAATAATATTGACAAAATTTTCTCAAAATACATAATGCGATAAAATTTTCTCAACATGTGTATATCATCGTATATAGATAATAACTAAAATAAAAATTATGTTAACCAACAAATTAATTAAATATTAAATAATTGAACATTTGATAAGATGGGTGATGTGATGAAATTGGGGGTAAAAATATGTAAGGGATAAATTTCAACTTCCCATGTGATTTATTATATACTAGTGATAACTCATGCCTGAAGGCATGATAGAATAAAAAATTCGAGTCCTAAAAAATTGATATTATTATATTCAATGATTTTTTTCTTTCTTTCATTTGTTTGATTAATTCGTTCAAAATTTATTTTTATCCATTATTTTCTTAAAGATATTGACAAAATTTTCTCAAAATATGTAATTCGATAATTTTTTTTAAAAGATCTATACTATCGTGTATGGATAATATCTAAAATAAGAATTATGTTAAATTACAAATTAATCAATAGTTGAGCATGCGGTAGAAATGAGTGATGTGATGGTTTTGGGGAGTGGAAAATGTATAGGGAATAAAGTTTAACTTCCCGTGTGTTTTAATATATAGATTTGTATGGATATAACGAAAAATTTCATTCAGATCCCTTGTAGTTAGGGCGAAATTCAATGACACCTCCTTCCGATTTTGAAATTTCACTGACACTCCCTGTTAGTAATTGTCAGGTTACACCGTTAATGGTGATGGTTGATTTATAGAAATATCCCTGAGTATTTTATAGGGTAAATTTTATCTACACCCATTATAAATAAACCTAACTTTAACAACAGTCCCTGTAAATAGAGCTAACTTTAACAACACTTTTTCTTGATTTTGAAATTTCAGTACACTCCCTTTTAGTTCTATTATATTAGCCTTTATTTTGATCAATTTAATATTCAATTTGATCAAAGTAATTTTCTTTATTTAATTTAAACTAAATTAACATTTCATCTCATCAAACAACACAAAATTGATATTTAATTTTATCAAATTAGTATTTAGTTATATTAATTTTATATTTTATTTCATCAAATTAATATTATTTCTTTAATTTAGTATTAAGTTATTATTTATTTTTATCAAATCAATATCAAATTGAAATTCAATTTTATTAAATTAAACTATTTAATTTATTAAATAGAATATTAAATTCCATTAATTTAAAATTTAACCTATCAAATTAATGTCATTTCTTTAATTTAACATCAAATGAACATTTAGTTTTATTAAAACAACATTCAAATTTATTTAATTAACATTAAATTAAATCAAATTAATACTAAATTAATATTTAATTTTATCAAATTAAAACTAAATTAATATTTAAATTTATCAAAATTAAGATCAAATTTATTCAATTAATATTAAATTTTATCAAATAATTTTAAATTTTATATATGAAGTATGATGTGCGAGGAGCGGTCGGGCGACGTTGTGGAGGACATATGATAGCAGAGGAATTAGAAATGAATAAAATTTTAACATTGAATTTATCAATTGTATTTTTTATTACAAAAAAATCATTTTTAACTATAAAAAATCATTATGAAAATAAAATATAAAAATTATAAAAACTTGACTATGTAACCAAATGAGTGATAATATGATGACTAATATTATTACAAAGTTATAATACGATGTTTTAAAATAAAAAATTCATTGAGATAATATAATGATTAAAATTACGTTTGTTAGCTGGCTAGCACATATATAATGGGGAAACAATTGATGACATTTTAGTCTATTTACATAATAAAGAGTAATTTTAGTATTTTCATAAAATATTTAGTTAAATCATTATTTTATCTACTATAGAAACAAAAGTTGTAGTTATAGGAGTTGTCATTGAATTTAGATTCAACTACATGATGTTTAGATAAAACTTTCCCTAAAATATAACATGTAAATATAGTATATCTTCGATTTTTGTAATATATATATATGTACAGTAAAGATGTGTGTGTGATATGAACAGTAAAAATGGAGAGCAGCTGCATTAGAATAGAATTTTGGAGAGACATGTGTCTTAGTTTGCAAAGAGAATCATGAAAGATGAGAGAGTTAGAGACAGTCAATATCTCAATATAGAAAGTGATCCCTTAACATAAGAACTAAAATTAGGGAAATAATGATTAGAGTTGTAATCTGTATTTTAGGAGAGAGAGGCAGAGTTAAAGACTAAGAGATCGCTTAATTGCCGGATTTGATTGGATTGAGAAATTAAATTTAGGTGCGTTAGTTTTGTAAACTAAAAGTTTTGAGCGGCAAAAAATTTTCTAGAGCTAATATGGTACGTCAGATTGAAACGATCTGAGATGTCAATAGCTTGAGATAGTTTGAAATATCGTCGGCCGTTGGATGATATGTTTTTTGATCTCGAAACGATCTGAGCCACTCTATGTGTCTTGAATTCAAAATCGTTCTACTTTATTATATAGATATGAGAGAAATATAGTTCTAACCTATATATGGACATAGATAGATATAAGAGAGAAATTTTTTTAATATTAGTCAAACTCTTAAGGAATGTTTAGTTTTTAATATTACTTCACTTCTAAAAGGAAGTGATAGTTTAGTAACATTGACAAAAAATGAATTTCATAACAAATAAAATTTCTTTGCATACTTAAGTCCAAAATATAAGGGGACCGGCATCTAAATTTTTTTTATTTTTACAAATCACTTTTTAAATCTCGCCAAAGGTCCCAAACTCATATACCAAATAGGCCCAATATGTATGGACCTGAGAGTTGACATATATGTAGCTGGATATATATGTAAAAAGACATTATTAACACCAAAAATTGGATTGGACAATAGGCAATTTAATAGGTAATTTTAGGAGAATTACACTCAGGTTTTTTTGAAGTTTGTCATTAAAACACATAGATCCCTTAATATTTGAAATATTATATATAGGCCTCCTAAGGTTTGTACACGTATAACACTTATACCCCCATTGTTAATATCTGTTAGTAAATTATACTCAAACCCCCATAAGCCCCTCAAATTTAAAATATTTTACTTAAATCAAAAATATTCCAAACAAAGATGAAATATCAAAAATTTTAAATTTTATAACCAAAATTCATGTTCTATTATGACATTTATTGAAAAAAAATAAAAATAAAAATATAATTTTTCTTTAAAAATCATAATTAATATATAATTAAACTTGTAGTAGTGTATAGGTTCAGACGAGGGCACAGTGTAATACAGACAGGACCTTTGATGCATCAAATTTTCCTCATTTTCTGTAAGCGAAAAAATAAGGCCCTTAGCCCTTTATTTTCTTTTATTTATTTATTTTTGAACCGTCTCAACCCTTCAATTCACAAATCTACAACTTCTGAGTAATAATTAATTCACTAAGGCCGTGTTCTCAAAATTGGATCGGATATGGGGAGGCACCGAATCAATAGTTTATTGGATCAATTGATCGGACAGGTTGTGTAATAAAAAATAAAACAAATTATAAAACATAATAATTATACTAAAAAAAATATTATATTTTATATACAATGAGTGAAAAAAAAAAAAACAAAAAAATGAAACAAGTTTTATAATTTTTGTTTGCTAGTTTTGCAAAGAAGCTTTGACAGGCGACAGCAAGCACAGAAAGAGAGAGAGAGAGAGATATCAGTCATCAGACCTGAGAGTGAGATTGTGTGATGAGATCGAGTGATGGCTGAACCGCTGGAGGCTGGAAGCTAGAGAAGCAGCAGAGATACGGCTGGACTCCAGAAGGATTAATGATCGAGCTGTTGTTCATCCCCTAAACTGCTTGTTCATTGCGAAGACTCGCTGAAGCGCAAATCGTCCTGTGCATCAGTTTTATCCAAAATCGGTCGATTTAGCGGTTTCACACTGCTTTAGATTGTTTGTGGGTCTCATAAAACATTAAAATTTGGTGTCGATTCAATGGTTCCTACAAATTATATTGTTCATTGGTCAATCTAATCTATACTGATGTTTATTTAATTAAAAGGAACAGGAATTAGAGATAGAAAAGTCATTTGGTGTAGTTAACTTGGGCTACCATATACTAAACCGACTCCCATCAGTTTGTCCAACCCCATGTATATGTTTTACTACTCTGTATATGAATCTCAAGTTTAACAATCCTAATCAAACATGAAATTAAGTGATTTGTCGGACTATTTTTCTTAGAGCATCTCTAACTCTTACTCAAATTTAAATTTGAATAAAAAAGCCCAAAAAAACTTGTTTCAACATTTGACTTAAACTTATACATAATCAAGAGAGACTCTTTTTTTCATTCAAATCAATGTAAACTCAAATTTTTAACCAAATCTTTAATGGTAAAATTTTATCCTCTTTTAAAGATTCAATGATCATCATTACTCTCTCTTTTAAATTTGAGTTTCTCTTTCTTTAAATTTGAGTTTTTCCTTATTTAAATTTGAATTTGTCTAGTGGAATCCTTTGTATCAAATCAAACTTTTTATTCAAATGTTAATTTAAATTTAAATAAAAATTTAAGTCATAGTTGAAGATGTTCTTAACCCTACCATTCCAAACCCATCAAACAAATAGCGCCTTGGAGATTTGATATGAGGACTAAATCAATTGTAATTGTTGAATTGAATATGCGTTTTATCTAACAGTAAAACTCACAACTAATCTAATAATTATATTNCAGAAGGATTAATGATCGAGCTGTTGTTCATCCCCTAAGCTGCTTGTTCATTGCGAAGACTCGCTGAAGCGCAAATCTGAAGCGCAAATCGTCCTGTGCATCAGTTTTATTCAAAATCGGTCGATTTAGCGGTTTGCACACTGCTTTAGATTGTTTGTGGGTCTCATAAAATATTAAAATTTGGTGTCGATTCAATGGTTCCTACAAATTATATTGTTCATTGGTCAATCTAATCTATACTGATGTTTATTTAATTAAAAGGAACAGGAATTAGAGATAGAAAAGTCATTTGGTGTAGTTAACTTGGGCTACCATATACTAAACCGACTCCCATCAGTTTGTCCAACCCCATGTATATGTTTTACTACTCTGTATGTGAATCTCAAGTTTAACAATCCTAATCAAACATGAAATTAAGTGATTTGTCGGACTATTTTTCTTAGAGCATCTCTAACTCTTACTCAAATTTAAATTTGAATAAAAAAGCCCAAAAAAACTTGTTTCAACATTTGACTTAAACTTATACATAATCAAGAGAGACTCTTTTTTTCATTCAAATCAATGTAAACTCAAATTTTTAACCAAATCTTTAATGGTAAAATTTTATCCTCTTTTAAAGATTCAATGATCATCATTACTCTCTCTTTTAAATTTGAGTTTCTCTTTCTTTAAATTTGAGTTTTTCCTTATTTAAATTTGAATTTGTCTAGTGGAATCCTTTGTATCAAATCAAACTTTTTATTCAAATGTTAATTTAAATTTAAATAAAAATTTAAGTCATAGTTGAAGATGTTCTTAACCCTACCATTCCAAACCCATCAAACAAATAGCGCCTTGGAGATTTGATATGAGGACTAAATCAATTGTAATTGTTGAATTGAATATGCGTTTTATCTAACAGTAAAACTCACAATTAATCTAATAATTATATTAAATTAGGTCTCTAAATAAGTGGCTATAAAATTTCTCTCTTTTTTTTCTAGTCGTCAGCCACTCCAATAAAAACCAACTGAACATCACTTTCTTCACTACTTCGCAGGTTTCAATTAGTCTACTACATCAATGACACACTATCTATCTATACAACTTATTTTTTTCTTCTTTAGACTAATTTAATATAATTAAGCATAAGTTCTCAATAGATTAGGAAACTAGTCCCAATCATTCTGTTCCGTTCCAAACACTCCAGACATCCCTGCTCTATTTTTTATTGGGAGTAGTAGCGGATTATATAATCCATCGGTCATGAATAATAAGATGAAAAAGTCCAACCTGATACAAATTTTCCAAAAAAGTCATGAAAATTCCCACGTGTCGAGAACTAATCAAAGAGAATAATTCGTTCTTGAATTAGAAAAAGCACATAGCCATGCATTGAAGACTTGCTAAAGTCTTCTCTGGTTGTTATAAACAAAACGCACAAATTCAAGGCCACCTGCCTATAAATATTAAATTAGGCCTTATAAATATTTATTATAATAATATATATTGATAAGTAATTTTTAAATAAATTAAATATGTTATTTAATTTATTTGTTGTTTCTTTTTGAGATTCACAAATATTAATTAAAATTTTAAATTCGAGCTTTATATATTAAAACTTCATTAACAAAAGTCAAATCCTCGACCAAATGTGATTACGATACTTATCTGTTGAATATACAGAGAAAGAGAAGGAGAATAAAAATTTAGGCGAGTTAACAGAAAAAAAATGAAATAAATATAAAAAATAAAATTTGTATGAGTTTATTGGTCTTGGAATATATGAAGCATGCTTTAATATCGCGGAGAAGCAAGACGGCGTTTAAATAAGAAAAATTTAGCAAGACAACTATGATTACAATTAATTCCAGATAGTGAAATACTTCTNTCTTTAAATTCGAATTTGTCTAGCGGAATCCTTTGTATCAAATCAAACTTTTTATTCAAATGTTAATTTAAATTTGAATAAAAATTTAAGTCATAGTTGAAGATGCTCTTAACCCTACCATTCCAAACCCATCAAACAAATAGCGCCTTGGAGATTTGATATGAGGACTAAATCAATTGTAATTGTTGAATTGAATATGCGTTTTATCTAACAGTAAAACTCACAATTAATCTAATAATTATATTAAATTAGGTCTGTAAATAAGTGGCTATAAAATTTCTCTCTTTTTTTTCTAGTCGTCAGCCACTCCAATAAAAACCAACTGAACATCACTTTCTTCACTACTTCGCAGGTTTCAATTAGTCTACTACATCAATGACACACTATCTATCTATACAACTTATTTNTTCCGCTTAGGACCAAGGTGATGTATAGGCTTTCTTATTTGTATTCGCAAATGTGGTAGCTGACTCTCACTTAAAGTATTTGGGGTTTTATTGTTAGTTGATGATATCATGTCATTAATGTTTATATGGTATCACTGTTGTATTGAATAGAGAATAAATTTTTTACAGTCAGCCTGTAAACAAATTGTTTACAGACAGCTAATCAAAATTAAGGGGTTACACAAAAACCCTTAAGAAGCAATTAGTAATATAAATATGTAGTCAAAACGTAACCATCGAAGAGTAGGTAAGTCTTCTCTGATGGTTATAAACAAAATGTAGTCGGTAATGACTACATCAATGACACACTATCTATCTATACAACTTCTTTTTTTCTTCTTTAGACTAATTTAATATAATTAAGCATAAGTTCTCAATAGATTAGGAAACTAGTCCCAATCATTCTGTTCCTTTCCAAACACTCCAGACATCCCTGCTCTATTTTTTATTGGGAGTAGTAGCGGATTATATAATCCATCGGTCATGAATAATAAGATGAAAAAGTCCAACCTGATAAAAATTTTCCAAAAAAGTCATGAAAATTCCCACGTGTCGAGAACTAATCAAAGAGAATAATTCGTTCTTGAATTAGAAAAAGCACATAGCCATGCATTGAAGACTTGCTAAAGTCTTCTCTGGTTGTTATAAACAAAACGCACAAATTCAAGGCCACCTGCCTATAAATATTAAATTAGGCCTTATAAATATTTATTATAATAATATATATTGATAAGTAATTTTTAAATAAATTAAATATGTTATTTAATTTATTTGTTGTTTCTTTTTGAGATTCAAAAATATTAATTAAAATTTTAAATTCGAGCTTTATATATTAAAACTTCATTAACAAAAGTCAAATCCTCGACCAAATGTGATTACGATACTTATCTGTTGAATATACAGAGAAAGAGAAAGAGAATAAAAATTTAGGCGAGTTAACAGAAAAAAAATGAAATAAATATAAAAAATAAAATTTGTATGAGTTTATTGGTCTTGGAATATATGAAGCATGCTTTAATATCGCGGAGAAGCAAGACGGCGTTTAAATAAGAAAAATTTAGCAAGACAACTATGATTACAATTAATTCCAGATAGTGAAATACTTCTACTCACTCTATTCTATGATTTTTTTGTGCACTTTAAAAAATAAGTGAGCAAAAATCTATCCTAAATTAGAAGTGAACTCAAATTTAATTTAAAAACTCTTAGTTAATAGACAATAAGTTGGACGGTTAATTTTAATAATAAGATAAAAAAAATATGATATTAAGTGTTTTCGTATACCATAAACATTTGGTAAGAAAAAAAAAATCTTGTCAAACTTTAGGGCCCTAAATATTTTTGTAAGAAATTCTAAAACTCCTATTGCGAATTCAATGTTATACTAAGTATACAGTATTAAATGTCACCATAGGGACTGTATTAAAATATCTTTAATATTGGGATCTGTAACTTGATCTAAACTTGATATTAAACGACAATTGAACGAATTTAGTCCAATCTCATTCTTTAATACCCAAAACAAACATGCCATTATAAGAGTCTAACCCATCATATATCAATTTCAAAAAGGATTGAGCCTACACAGTCCCACTACATCTCAATCTGTTACTAAGATGCACCATTATTTCCAGTATAACACTATTTTGTCCCCATGCCTACCTGCAGCTAATATCTCAAACTTCCTCAAACAATGCTTCTTAGACATCATAATACAAC
>CAUOFW020004902.1:426318-484831 GCA_963454935.2 Ilex paraguariensis | reverse complement strand
TTTTTCCCCCTCCCAACATGCCCGGTCTCAACATTCCCAGAAATACATCAAACCCACTTGGGTCGGTTGTAACTGCAGTAAATGTTGAACAAATACCAGGACTCAACACTCTTGGTATCTCCTTAGCTCGTATTGATTTTGGTTCGTATGGCCTCAATCCACCCCATACCCACCCTCGTGCCACCGAAATCCTTGTTGTCTTGGAGGGTACCCTCTATGTTGGCTTTGTCACTTCCAATTTGAACCCTGGCAACCGCCTCTTCACCAAAGTCTTACATGCAGGAGATGTCTTTGTATTTCCCCAGGGTCTCATTCACTTCCAATTTAACCCGGAAAAAACTAATGCAATTGCTTTTGCCGGTTTAAGCAGCCAAAATCCTGGAGTCATCACTATTGCAAACGCAGTCTTTGGCTCGACACCACCCATTTCTGTTGATGTCCTTACCAAGGCATTCCAAGTGGACAAAAACGTTGTTGAGTATCTTCAGAAACAATTCTGGTGGGACAACAACAACTAGAGAAGCTTTGCCATCTTCTACTTTTTAAAATTATTATAAGAATGAAGTGTGTGTGTGTGTGTGTGTTATGTTTTATGGCATTTGTACTACAAAGATTACTTTCCCCATATATATAATAAATTGCTGAGCTCATTATATGTACGGTTCTTCTCTTAGCAAGACTTTCTCGTTATCAAATATTGCGTTTGTTATGCATGGTTCATTTGTTACAAAGATTTTATGTTGTTATAATAATGAAGTTTGTTACATGCTTGTGTGCGTAATATATGAACTCGGATTAACCGAATTACAAATATTATTTGTTGCGGCGACGTTCAGATATCCATTGTGAAATTTGTTGGGCTCTGATGGCTATCTTAGTTGAATCCGCAATTACATCTAATAGAATTTAATAAATTTAGTGATGCATGATTGAACATGAAAAAAAAAATTAACAGTACCCACTTATGGACAATAATAATGGATCGGGATCAATACATCATCTCTCAATATTTAGAAACCAACGCATAAAGGGTATTGTATTTTTATACTATATCTTTAACTTTGTTAGCTATTATGCTTTATTGCCAAACCACAAGTATTAAAGTGTAGGTTTTAAAGTATAGAGAAGTAAAGATTGCTGGAGCCAACAATTCGGTGGGGGGGGGGGGGGGGGGGGGNGGGGGGGGGGGGGGGGGGGGGGGGGGGGGGGGGGGGGGGGGGGGGGGGGGGGGGGGGGGGGGGGGGGGGGGGGGGGGGGGAGGATTATAATGGGACATTCAAAATTTCATTAATCACTTTTTATGGGTCGCAATGACATTTACGAAGACTCAAATATTTTAGTTGTAGGTAATAAAATTTGTCGAAATTGGTCAAATTTAGGATTTAGATGATTAAAATCCATTAGTGTCATTCTGACAGAGATTTACTTTTCATGTGACGAGCAAGTCATTTCGTCAAATGGTCTATCAAATTCTCAATCAATTTGATATATGTCATACAAACTGCTCCGTCACCTTGGAGTTATATAATACTATTTGACGAAGTCTAAGAAATCTTTGTTTTCTATTATACATCTTAGTCTTTACATGAGCAAAGGTCGTTTGATTATCATAATAAACAGTGAACGATGGAGATGGATTTTTCCGCAGAGCAATTTCTATCATTATATATCAAATGCACACACCTTCGTCATATGAAACCCCATGAGCAACCAATTTGAATTCGATGGTCGAGTAAAACATATATCCATGTATGTTTGTGGATTCCCAAGAAATTGCTCCCTTGGATTTTCAGCCAGCGTTAGTATAATTTTCTAAAACGCATGGGTATTCTTGATAATGTAATCCTTGACTAATAGTGTCCTTTAAGTATCTACGTACTCAAGATTTTCCATTCAAATGTTCTTGGACTGGCCACCAATGAATCGACTTCGTGTACCGACTGCAAATGTTCTAATTCTTCTTTTTATTGACTTTACCAATTTGATATGGGATGGATTGCAGTTGACCGTTAACACATTACACATATAGCATCATATATNACTGGCCACCAATGAATCTACTTCGTGTACCGACTGCAAATGTTCTAATTCTTCTTTTTATTGACTTTACCAATTTGATATGGGATGGATTGCAGTTGACCGTTAACACATTACACATATAGCATCATATATATGTAGTAACATTGAAATCCATGGACATAGCTACTATGCATTACTTAATTTCTATTTAAAGACCCACGAGTTGAATATGGCTTTTCATATTGCTTTCACTNTTATGTTTTATGGCATTTGTACTACAAAGATTACTTACCCCATATATATAATAAATTGCTGAGCTCATTATATGTACGGTTCTTCTCTTAGCAAGACTTTCTCGTTATCAAATATTGCGTTTGTTATGCATGGTTCATTTGTTACAAAGATTTTATGTTGTTATAATAATGAAGTTCGTTACATGCTTGTGTGCGTAATATATAAACTTGGATTAACCGAATTACAAATATTATTTGTTGTGGCAATGTTCAGATATCCATTGTTAAATTTGTTGGGCTCTGATGGCTATCTTAGTTGAATCCGCAATTACATCTAATAGAATTTAATAAATTTAGTGATGCATGATTGAATATGAAAAAAAAAAATTAACAGTACCCACTTATGGACAATAATAATGGATCGGGATCAATACATCATTTCTCAATATTTAGAAACCTACGCATAAAGGGTATTGTATTTTTATACTATATCTTTAACTTTGTCAGCTATTATACTTTATTGCCAAACCACAAGGATAAAAGTGTAGGTTTTAAAGTATAGAGAAGTAAAGATTGCTGGAGCCAATAATTTGGGGGGGGGGGGGGGGGGNTAGTCTTTACATGAGCAAAGGTCGTTTGATTATCATAATAAACAGTGAACGATGGAGATGGATTTTTCCGCAGAGCAATTTCTATCATTATATATCAAATGCACACACCTTCGTCATATGAAACCCCATGAGCAACCAATTTGAATTCGATGGTCGAGTAAGACATATATCCATGTATGTTTGTGGATTCCCAAGAAATTGCTCCCTTGGATTTTCAGCCAGCGTTAGTATAATTTTCTACAACGCATGGGTATTCTTGATAATGTAATCCTTGACTAATAGTGTCCTTTAAGTATCTACGTACTCAAGATTTTCCATTCAAATGTTCTTGGACTGGCCACCAATGAATCTACTTCGTGTACCGACTGCAAATGTTCTAATTCTTCTTTTTATTGACTTTACCAATTTGATATGGGATGGATTGCAGTTGACCGTTAACACATTACACATATAGCATCATATATATGTAGTAACATTGAAATCCATGGACATAGCTACTATGCATTACTTAATTTCTATTTAAAGACCCACGAGTTGAATATGGCTTTTCATATTGCTTTCACTCGGTTTTATTGGAACCCAAAAAATTCTAATGGAATAATACAAACAACTCAATCACGCATGATTAAACTTGACCGAACTTAGGGATTCAATGCTGATAAAAGAATGTTCCATTCGATCTGTAAATTGCTGATTCTAATTTCCTATCCTTTTGAGATTTAAAGCTAGTCTTTTACCAGCTAGGACAGCCCCAGATCTCATCTTACTACACCATCAGGATGCAATAAGCAATCTAAAATGCATTTTCTTCTTTTGTTTCGAGTATAATATATCCAGACAAGACTCTAAAGTCCGTTTGGCAGGATGGATGAGAAAATAGAAAGATGAAAAAATAAAAAGTTGAAAAATGGAAGTGAAACACTTTCCATCGGGAAGAATCATTCATTTCCTCAATTATGTTTGGTAAGAGAGAAGAAAAATAGAAAGAATTGAATTTTGGGAAAATCCTAGTTTGCCCCTTAAAAGATACAAATTTTTTCACGTTGCTCCCAAATGATTAATCTTTCCATATTGCCCCCTGAAAGACATTAAAAAGTTACAATATAGTAAATCGTCATTTTTTCCGTTTGTCGTCCGTTTGGTTTTGTTATCACATGATTTGCACGTGATAATAGGTGGGGATGTATTGTAAAATCATTGTCTATGCAAAACCTTGACTTCATCTGCCCAAGTGATTTGGGTAATCTACTCTCTGTGTGTGTGAGCGAGAGAGATTTGGGTTCCCAGGTTTGTTCGTGGAAGAAGAAGATCCAGAAAGTAAGNTGTGTGTGTGAGAGAGAGAGATTTGGGTTCCCAGGTTTGTTCGTGGAAGAAGAAGATCCAGAAAGTAAGAGAAGAAGGAGAAATGCAATCCATATGTTACTATGGTAGAACACCCGAAACGAAGACATCGGGGATAGATTTGAACCCAGAAAGGAGATTTATCACATGTGCGAATAACAAGGTACGTTGTTCCATTATTCATCTTTAGTTGGTTTGTATCCATATTATTTAGCAAGATATTGGTGTTCAAGCAACTGATTCTTACAACTTGTATTTGATAAATTAGGGATTTTTTAAACTAGAGTTAGTTTTATTTCTTGAAAATTATGTTTTCTGCACATTGAACAACTTATTTTACCAATTTTAGTGCGTACTACTGATGGTTTTGATCAGTTTTGTTTCAACATTTCTTAAGGTTACAGCTAAGTGTGGTTACTTTCTATGGATTGATCCCCCAATGTGTACTAGATCACGCCAAATAATTCTGGGTTTGCTGCATCGTGTTACACGTTTGGAAGAGCAGTTGGAGCAATCTAGAGTAAGAGAGAGGATGCTTTGGTGCTGCATGATTGGTTCCTAGTTTCTCATTGTGATCATCTATGTATACATGAATGCAACTGATCGATATGGCTCAGCCGTGGAGGTTCCAAATGGAGATATTTTGCCATTGCAACTATTGTGAATGTGTATCCAGGAAGTAGAAGCTGATGGATGTTTTGCCATTGCAACTGTTGTGAATGTGTGATGGGTGAAGTGAAGCTAGGTGAAACTGATGAATTTTTTTTGCTAAATTAGATCTTTTCTTGTCTGTAATCTAATGATGGTTGTTGTAATAAAATATTGAAGTTATGTAATATTATGATTCATTGGTGAATTTGTGTACCCATGAATCAACCTAGTTTGTCATTCTACTAAAAAGTGCATATTCATTTCACAAAAAATGCATATTCATTTACCAAAAAATTGTTGCAGTTCAGCTACATTACAAATATGTATAACAAAAGAAACAACTAGCTGATATATTTTAACAAAAGAGACAGCTAGCTTGTATATTTTAACAAAAGAGACAACTATCTGGTACGTTCAACTTGTGTTCAACTTGCTGGTATGTTCAACTTGATTGTATTTTCACCTTGTGTTCAACTTGGTCTGGGATGAACTACATTCTTCTGTGGTAGACTGCTTGCTGGCTTCCAACTACCTTTTGATACATTACTTGGTGTATTCCAGGTTGATTTTTGTGATGCTGATGGTGTTCTCCAAGCAAACTCAATGGAAGTAGATTCTGATCGTGCTCTCCAACCAGATTGGATGGAGGTAGATGCTGATGGTGCTCTCCAACCATGCTGAATGGAAGTAGATGTTGATGGCTTCTTGATTGATTTGGTTGATACAANGGAGACTGCTTGCTGGCTTCCAACATTACTTGGTGTATTCCAGGTTGATTTTTGTGATGCTGATGGTGTTCTCCAAGCAAACTCAATGGAAGTAGATGCTGATCGTGCTCTCCAACCAGATTGGATGGAGGTAGATGCTGATGGTGCTCTCCAACCATGCTGAATGGAAGTAGATGTTGATGGCTTCTTGATTGATTTGGTTGATACAATTGTAGGTTCAGATTGTGATCAATTGTTCCTCCTTCTAATCAGTTATTGAATAATAAAAATTAGCTCATTTATTAAAAAATAAAAACAGGCATGATAACAAACATAAAATGTTTCATATCTTGCAGGCAACTTCTGTTTGCCAATTGGAACATTCAATGTTGGAGATTGGGATTGAGATGGACGTGGACATGCAAAATTGGGGTTTCTAGTTTCTGAGTCAGTTACAAGTTTGTCCACCTTAACNGCTTCATATCTTGCAGGCAACTTCTGTTTGCCAATTGGAACATTCAATGTTGGAGATTGGGATTGAGATGGACGTGGGCATGCAAAATTGGGGTTTCTAGTTTCTGAGTCAGTTACAAGTTTGTCCACCTTAACATAAAATATACATTAAAACTGAACTGTTCTTCTTAATTCTTGGACTTGATTATACAAGTTGCATTTGAGTTGGTTCTTCTTAATTCTTCACAGTAATCCCATAATAAACTGAATTGTTATTTGTCTGTGCCACTCACAATTGCCATTGCCTTATGTTTAGCTTTATATACCTTGTTTCTTCCTAAGTTTAGAACATGATCTTTTTGTACAGTTTCCTTGAAGNCGTGATTATACAAGTTGCATTTGAGTTGGTTCTTCTTAATTCTTCATAGTAATCCCATAATAAACTGAACTGTTATTTGTCTGTGCCACTCACAATTGTCAATGCCTTATGTTTAGCTTTAAATACCTTGTTTCTTCCTAAGTTTAGAACATGATCTTTTTGTACAGTTTCCTTGAAGGATTTCACGGACCATGTAGGGTTTGATCTCAATCTATCAACATATGTATATGCAATCCAGTTTGAAGCTATGTTACTCGGACGCAGGTGCGGGTATTGGGTGCGGGTGTGAATTTAGGTGTCTGATATCTCAAGTCAAAAAATTGTGGATACTAGGATATGGATCCAGATTTGGATATGGGTACTGGTATACGATCTAATTTTATTTTGTAAGAAATTATTTATGCATTGTTTAGAGTTAAAAAATTGCGTTCAAGAAACAACAAAATATAGAGATGTCATTATTTATTAATAAGCTTGATACTAAAATTTGGTGGCTCCATAATAGCAATTGATCTGGGTCTTAAATAGATCAAAAGGACCCAAAAATTTCAAACATTGTTCCCAGATTACATAACCCAAAACAGCATAAAGTAGTACTCCTTAGTCTAGCCTACTTAAAAAGGAACTACTCCTTATTCCATCATACTTAATACTTAATACTTAGTCTAGTTGCAACTTGCAAAAAGACTTTTAATTTTCATCTTCATCTAGCTGTCCATCATGTGCCTTCACCCTCCTCACCATCCTCAAAAGCCATCATCTCCAACTCAGGTTCATCAAGAGAAAATTGTGCATGCTCTCCCACTTCTTGGCCTTCAATGTCAAACTCATCTCCACCTAAAAATTATCAATATATATATATATATATATATATATATATTATCGAAATGTGATATATAGTGCAGATACTTGGATTGTTAAAATAAAAATAAACTTACTTATGTCCCAATATTTTGAAGGTCCATCTTTGTACTCCTTGCTCTTCCTTGAGTAGGCGAAGATTGCAATGCACAAACACCAAGTCTTCAGCACGGCTAGTTGCTAGTCGATTTCTAGGATATGGATCCAGATTTGGATATGGGTACTGGGATACGATCTAATTTTATTTTGTAAGAAATGATTTATGCATTGTTTAGAGTTAAAAAATTGCGTTCAAGAAACAACAAAATATAGAGATGTCATTATTTATTAATAAGCTTGATACTAAAATTTGGTGGCTCCATAATAGCAATTGATCTGGGTCTTAAATAGATCAAAAGGACCCAAAAATTTCAAACATTGTTCCCAGATTACATAACCCAAAACAGCATAAAGTAGTACTCCTTAGTCTAGCCTACTTAAAAAGGAACTACTCCTTATTCCATCATACTTAATACTTAATACTTAGTCTAGTTGCAACTTGCAAAAAGACTTTTAATTTTCATCTTCATCTAGCTGTCCATCATGTGCCTTCACCCTCCTCACCATCCTCAAAAGCCATCATCTCCAACTCAGGTTCATCAAGAGAAAATTGTGCATGCTCTCCCACTTCTTGGCCTTCAATGTCAAACTCATCTCCACCTAAAAATTATCAATATATATATATATATATATATATATATTTTATCGAAATGTGATATATAGTGCAGATACTTGGATTGTTAAAATAAAAATAAACTTACTTATGTCCCAATATTTTGAAGGTCCATCTTTGTACTCCTTGCTCTTCCTTGAGTAGGCGAAGATTGCAATGCACAAACACCAAGTCTTCAGCACGGCTAGTTGCTAGTCGATTTCTTTTCACACTTTGAATTACAGAATGGGTGCTCCAATTCCTTTCACAGCAAGAATAAGATGTTGGCTGTGAAAGCAATTTAAAGGCCAAGGCTTGTAGCAAGGGTGATGAAGCCCCATGATTGGCCCACCAAGAAATAGGTTCCTCAAACATTCTTACATCGACAACATAAGCTTGGCCGAAATAGTCAGACCAACTAGAAAATGCTCCATATTCAGCATACACCTTTCGCAAATCAGCTTGATTAGGAAAGAGCCTTTTAAAATACTCCCTCTATTTAGGGAGACTTCCTGATCTTCATGTGGTGCTACCCGTGCCACTCCATTACCTCCATTATTCAGCCAAGCATTACAATAGTACTTCGGGACCAATGAATGTGCCATACAATGCAAAGGAGTATTACTTTTGTTCCATCTCCCCTCCAAAATTTGGTGAACAACATCAAAAAAGTCCGATTGACCAATAATCATGTCTTTTCCTTCATGTTCAAAAATCCTCCTTTTGACATTGTCAATCATAGTATCCCAAATATCATATACTAGATGCAAAAATGGGGTGTTTGTGTCAGCTATTCTCAACATGTCAATGATAGGTTCAATAAAATTTAGAAGATAATCTAAATCATCCCAAAAAGTGTCATCAACAATGCATTTTTTCACATCACGAGCTTTATTTTCAGCAACTGTGTTTCCATCTACCCTATATGTTTTCCAGTTTGGATCCAAGACCATTTTTTCAAGAGATTCTTTAACTTCCCTTAACTGTTTAGCCATGATAAAGCTTGATGCAAATCTAGTTTCAGCCACAGTTAGCAATTTCAGTTTAGAGTACTTAGTAAATAGGAAATTTGTTGTGCCATGGTTGAGAATAAAATTATGAATATCTTGCACTTGCTTAACCAAGTCTAAAATCCACTTACGTTGGGCATGCTGAGGTGATTTTTCTACTGTGTCGCAGATGCTCTTCAACGCCAAGTTGAGACTGTGCATAACACATGGAGTCCAAAAAACATGTGGGTATTTGGTTTCAATGCTCAACCCCGCAGCCTTGTAGTTCGATGCATTATCAGTTACAATCTGGACCACATTCTCTTCTCCTAATTCCTTGATCATTTGCATGAACAAATTTGCAATGTAATCTACATCTTTGGTATTTCCACTAGCATCAATGGCTT
Organism: Ilex paraguariensis; assembly: GCA_963454935.2. Taxonomy (NCBI): domain Eukaryota; kingdom Viridiplantae; phylum Streptophyta; class Magnoliopsida; order Aquifoliales; family Aquifoliaceae; genus Ilex; species Ilex paraguariensis. The sequence continues at coordinate 475,489 of CAUOFW020004902.1, read as the reverse complement.
TTATGAACATGGATCCTCCTGTAGATGCTGCTATTATGTTGATCAGAGGCCTCTGATGCCTATCAGACCACCCATCAGATACCACTGAGACACCTCTCTTATTCCACGTATCTTTGATTGGTTGCAACAGCCTATTGACATGTTATTTTTCCTGGTACAACAAAGTTGTTTGCAGCCTATTGAATGTAGGAGGAACATAACCAGCCAACCTGCAATTTCCAAGGATTAGTATGTATTTCAAAAATAGGTGGGATCACTGGGATGCGCAAAAATTAAATAGAAATAGAAAGGATGAACATGACCCCATACCTCGAATTTCCAAGGGTTAGTGAGTACTTTCGAAAATAGGGAGACCTTGCAAAATTAAATGGCAAACCACTGGCGTAGAACATCCGAACAGTTTCTTTGTCAGCAACATCTCTGTCCACAACATTGAATGCCTAAGGTAAAGGACCTTGAGGGGCCATTCCCTTATGTTTTTTTTGTTGAAGGTCAGTAGCATTTGGTATGGTGACATAATCTGCCTTTTTCCTTGCATTCACAGCTTGTTGATGCTTTTTAGTTTTAGTTTCTTCATGCTCCTTTATGGCTTTCAATACATCATCACTTATGGTAGGACAACTTTCAACATTGTGGTGAGAAAGCTTCATCAGGTGGCCTTTGACCTTTGTGTATGACCCAGCAATTCTCTTATTGCAGTAATTAAACACCCAGATCCGATTTTCACCTCCACCCTCAGCCACATTGACAAACTTTACATGATTCCACAAAGGCTTATCGTCAAATGTAGCTCCTAAAGGCGTCATTGGACGATTGACTTTTTTTGTTCCTTTAGNCGACCTTTGTGTATGACCCAGCAATTCTCTTATTGCAGTAATTAAACACCCAGATCTGATTTTCACCTCCACCCTCAGCCACATTGACAACCTTTACATGATTCCACAAAGGCTTATCGTCAAATGTAGCTCCTAAAGGCGTCATTGGACGATTGACTTTTTTTGTTCCTTTAGAAGAAGATTGGGATGACTGGGATGAAGACATTTGTAGAGAGTTTAACCGTGATCGTTGCAAGAGAGGAGAGGATTTGACAGAGTATGGAAGCTTGTTCTAAGATCTCTGATTTTCGGTCAGAGACTACTGATTTTCAGTCAGAGACTATACTGTCTATGCATGGTCTCTTTGTTTTCCAAAGCTTTGTTCCATTCTCCCAGAATCACGTTGATGCTTGGGCTGCCATATCAAGGTCTCATAATCTTCCCTTATCATAGACCGTTCGCATGGCTTATCACAAGCCTTTCAGTTGATGCTTGGGCTGCCTTACCAATTTTTTATTTCTCTTTTTTTTTTGNCTGTTCGCATGGCTTATCACAAGCCTTTCAGTTGATGCTTGGGCTGCCTTACCAATTTTTTATTTCTCTTTTTTTTGATTTGATGAATTAAATATTTATGAGATGAAATTCCATGTTACTTTAGTGTTAATTTAATAAATTAATTTTTATTGGATAATTTTGGATGTTAATTTGATGAATTTGAATATAAATTGGATAATTTTGAATGTTAATTTGGTGTTAATTTTATTAATATTAATTGGATAAAATTAAATGTTAAGTTGGTGAATTTAATGTTAACTTGTTTAATTTCAATGTTAATTTGATGAATTAATGGTTAATTTGGAGTTAATTTGATGAATTGAATATTAATTGGATAAAATTTTACGTTGATTTGATGAATTTAAGGTTAAATAGTTGAATTTCAATGTTAATTTGATGAATTGAATGTTTATTAGAAAAAATATAAAGTTAATTTGTTGAATTGAATGTTAGTTTGGTGTTGATTTGAATACTTAAATGTTTATTAGAAGAAATTGCATGTTACTTTGATGTTGATTTGATGAATTAAATGTTTATGGGATGAAATTCTATGTTGCTTTAGTGTTAATTTAATAAATTAATTTTTTATTGAATAATTTTGGATGTTAATTTGATGAATCAAATGTTAATTTGATGAATTTGAATATAAATTGGATAATTTTGAATGTTAATTTGGTGTTAATTTTATTAAATATTAATTGGATGGAATTAAATGTTAAGTTCGTGAATTTAATGTTAACTAGTTTAATTTCAATGTTAATTTGATGAATTGAATATTAATTGGATAAAATTTTATGTTAACTTAATGAATTTAAGGTTAAATAGTTGAATTTCAATGTTAATTTGATGAATTGAATGTTTATTAGAAAAAATATAATGTTAATTTGTTGAATTGAATGTTAGTTTGGTGTTGATTTGAATACTTAAATGTTTATTAGAAGAAATTGCATGTTACTTTGATGTTGATTTGATGAATTAAATGTTTATGGGATGAAATTCTATGTTGCTTTAGTGTTAATTTAATAAATTAATTTTTTATTGAATAATTTTGGATGTTAATTTGATGAATCAAATGTTAATTTGATGAATTTGAATATAAATTGGATAATTTTGAATGTTAATTTGGTGTTAATTTTATTAAATATTAATTGGATGGAATTAAATGTTAAGTTCGTGAATTTAATGTTAACTAGTTTAATTTCAATGTTAATTTGATGAATTGAATATTAATTGGATAAAATTTTATGTTAACTTAATGAATTTAAGGTTAAATAGTTGAATTTCAATGTTAATTTGATGAATTGAATGTTTATTAGAAAAAATATAATGTTAATTTGTTGAATTGAATGTTAGTTTGGTGTTAATTTGAATACTTAAATGTTTATTGGAAGAAATTGCATGTTATTTTGATGTTGATTTGATAAATTAAATGTTTATGGGATGAAATTCTATGTTACTTTAGTGTTAATTTAATAAATTAATTTTTTATTGGATAATTTTGGATGTTAATTTGATGAATTTGAATATAAATTGGATAATTTCGAATGTTAATTTGGTGTTAATTTTATTAAATATTAATTGGATGGAATTAAATGTTAAGTTCGTGAATTTAATGTTAACTAGTTTAATTTCAATGTTAATTTGATGAATTGAATATTAATTGGATAAAATTTTATGTTAACTTAATGAATTTAAGGTTAAATAGTTGAATTTCAATGTTAATTTGATGAATTAAATGTTTATTAGAAAAAATAGAATGTTAATTTGTTGAATTGTATGTTAGTTTGGTGTTGATTTGAATACTTAATTGTTTATTGGATAAAATTGTATGTTATTTTGATGTTGATTTGATAAATTAAATCATTATTGGATGATTTTTTTATGTTAATTTTACTTTAGTATTGAGTTTACATTTTACTTTAGTATTGATTGGATAAATTGAATCTTTATTGGATGATTTTGAATGTTAATTTGATGATTGAGTGTTAATTTGATGAATTTGAATATAAATAGGATGAATTGAATGTTAATTTGATATTAATTTGATGAATTGAATATTAATTTGATGAATTAAATGTTAATTTGATGAATTGAATTTTACTTTGATTAATTTAATGTTTAATAATTTGATGAATTGAATGATTATTAGATGAATGTTAATTTGAATGTTAATTTAATGAATTGAATGTTTATTAGATGAAATTGAATTTTAATTGGTTAAAATGAATGTTAGTTTGATGAATTAAATATTTATTGTATGAAATATACATAAAATATAGATAAAAACTGAAAAAATATTATGAACTAAATAGATAAAAGCTGAAAAATTAATGTTGAAGTCCAAAGAGGAAGGACTGAAAAGTAAAAATACAAGAACAGAAGAAATAATTTTATTAATTTTATACAGGTACGGGGATTCGGTCTAATTTTACTAATATTAAAATTATTGTATACACAATTTATATACACATAAATATTTAATTCTAGATATTTTAAAAATAAGGTATAATTAATAAAATGACTTGCAGTTATTTAATATACCAATTTAACAAATAATAATAACATAAAAGAATAATTATAAAAAGAAAAAATAATGAAGGGTATTAAATAAAATTAATGGTACTTATGTATGCTTAAAAATTAAAAGTTATAAAAAGGTGGGGTATTAAATATAATTTTTCATAGTTACAACTAAAAAAAATACAAAAGCCCAGTCGGCTCCCTCAATCACTAACGAATACAAACAGAGATAGAGAGAAGAGAGGCGAGAGGCGATGGGTGATGGGCGATGCGATGCTGATGCCGGTGCCGGAGAGAGAGAGAGAGAGAGAGAGAGAGAGAAGAGAAGAAGAAGAAGAAGATATCTGGTAGCTCGTGGCTCGTGGGTCGCAGATCGCAGCGATGAAGACCTAAGTTCCAAGCCCTATATCTATGTGGATGGAGGTTAGATCTGCTCACATCTGGACTCAAAGAGGTAAGCTACTATACTCTTCTCCTTCAATTTTTGTTGTATAGTATGTATCTGTGTCTTCTCTCTCTCTTTGATTTCGTCTAGGTGTGCCTTTCTCTTTCTNAGAGAGAGAGAGAGAGAAGAGAAGAAGAAGAAGAAGATATCTGGTAGCTCGTGGCTCGTGGGTCGCAGATCGCAGCGATGAAGACCTAAGTTCCAAGCCCTAGATCTATGTGGATGGAGGTTAGATCTGCTCAAATCTGGACTCAAAGAGGTAAGCTACTATACTCTTCTCCTTCAATTTCTGTTGTATAGTCTGTATCTGTGTCTTCTCTCTCTCTTTGATTTCGTCTAGGTGTGCCTTTCTCTTTCTCTCTCTCTTCTCTTTGCTTTTTTTATTGTTTTACTTGGAAGATCTGGACCAGTGTACATGTGATTTCTAAAAAAATCTGAAATTTTTGTGTACATGTAATCTCTGGTTTTTGCTTTTTTGGGTGTACCCACGAACCCAGACGTTTCGAACAAATTGACACGAGATTTCGATGCTTGGTTCTTCTGTTCTTCACTTTTTCATCTTGAAACCCAGCCTTGAAACCCAGCATGTCCGGAATAAAGTTACTATATCGGACACAAATCACGCACCCATGTCGGATCATGTCAACACGGGTACTCCCACAAAAGAGGCGAGTCCGAGTAACATAGGTTTGAAGTGGTATGTTTANCAGACACAAATCCCGCACCCATGTCGGATCGTGTCAACACGGGTACTCCCACAAAAGAGGCGAGTCCGAGTAACATAGGTTTGAAGTGGCATGTTTAATGTTGAGAGTTCTATTGCAACTATGGGAAACATTATATGTTTTAACTTGTATGTTGTTTTCACCTGCTATGCTGGAAGCAAATATCAACCACTCACAACCAGGCCTACAAACTGCCCTTATTCTACATTTATCATTTATAATGAACCTTATCTCCTTAGCCCATTTGATTGCATGTTGCCTAACTGCAGCTCTAAACTCAGTTGTATTTTTTAACAACATACCTAGCTTAAATGGTGGATCAACCATGTCAATCCTAGCATTAAAGTGTGGATACTTAACCTTGGACTTTCCTCCTTCCTCACCCTCTAATGATGATCCACCAAGACTGACCAACTCATCTGTGTCATATTCTTCACCATAAAAATCATTATCATCCTGCATAATTGTGCCCCTGTCACCAACTTTTTCCCCTTTGGCAACTCCTTTGCCTTTCTCCATTCTTTTTCCTTTGGCAACTCCTTTGTCTTCCTCCATTCTTTTCTCTTTGTTAACACCAACAAATTCAACATCATGATCCACAAAAGTATCATACAATTCATCATCGTGCATGTTACACTCATTATCATAAAAGTATTCATACTCTAAGGACTCTCCGTATGAGTNTCTGAGTAGGAGCCACTCATTAGAACTTTCAAAGTTTTGATTTTCCTTTTGATTTTCCACCAAACCACCTGCATTTGAATCAACTTGACTATGGATAAACACATTTGGATTGATGTGCTCAACATAAACATCAATGACTCTATCGCTATCAACATAGTTAATCATTTCGAAGGTTTGTCTATCATTTTCTAACACTTTCCATCCATCAGTAGTTATATGGTGGAACCTACTCAACTCAGAGTATCGCACTTCCGTAGTCTTTAACATATTCTCCAACTCAATCAAAGAAAGATGGTCAGCTTCACACATATCTATATGATTTATCTTCCCGCCAATATAACGTTTCTTGCCCTTACTGTCCAATCTACCACCATGATGCAATCGAATAGTAAAATATCCACAAATATTATCTGCATATCTACCCAATCTTCTTCCTCAAATCTGGTCCCTTCTCTCTCTCTCTCTCTCTCTCTGTAGATTACCCAAATCACTTGGGTAAACGAAGACAAGATTTTGCACATACAATGATTTTACAATACAGCCCCTCCTGTTATCATGTGCAAATCACGTGATAACAAAACCAAACGGACGAAAAACGGAAAAAATGACGGTTGACTACATTGCAACATTTTAATGTCTTTGAGGGGACAATATGGAAAAATTAATCATTTAAGGGGACAAAGTGAAACAATTTGTATCTTTCAGGAGGCAAACTGGAATTTTCCCTTGATTTTTTTTGTATTTGATAAGGTAGAAAAAATATCATTCATTTCCTCCAATTTTTTATCTTTTTAACTTTTTATCCTTTCATTTTTCCATCATACCAAACTACACGTAATGCTGCTAGTGACAAACTTCTTGTGGCAAATAGAAATATATTGGCAACAAAAGAAAGGTGTCAAGGAAAATCAACATTTCTTTTCATGTTAATAATTTTTATTGAGCATGTTATTATTTTTTCAATGTTACTTTTTTTTATGCTGAAGAATTGAAGGTTTTTTCCTCTAGTTATGGGTTTGAATATAACTAATTTTATTTTCAATTTTGTTCAATGTTCATTATCATTTATAATGAACCTTATCTCCTTAGCCCATTTGATTGCATGTTGCCTAACTGCAGCTCTAAACTCAGTTGTATTTTTGAACAACATACCTAGCTTAAATGGTGGATCAACCATGTCAATCCTAGCATTAAAGTGTGGATACTTAACCTTGGACTTTCCTCCTTCCTCACCCTCTAATGATGATCCACCAAGACTGACCAACTCATCTGTGTCATATTCTTCACCATAAAAATCATTATCATCCTGCATAATTGTGCCCCTGTCACCAACTTTTTCCCCTTTGGCAACTCCTTTGCCTTTCTCCATTCTTTTTCCTTTGGCAACTCCTTTGTCTTCCTCCATTCTTTTCTCTTTGTTAACACCAACAAATTCAACATCATGATCCACAAAAGTATCATACAATTCATCATCGTGCATGTTACACTCATTATCATAAAAGTATTCATACTCTAAGGACTCTCCGTATGAGTATGAGCCACTCATTAGAACTTTCAAAGTTTTGATTTTCCTTTTGATTTTCCACCAAACCACCTGCATTTGAATCAACTTGACTGTGGATAAACACATTTGGATTGATGTGCTCAACATAAACATCAATGACTCTATCGCTATCAACATAGTTAATCATTTCAAAGGTTTGTCTATCATTTTCTAACACTTTCCATCCATCAGTAGTTATATGGTGGAACCTACTCAACTCAGAGTATCGCACTTCCGTAGTCTTTAACATATTCTCCAACTCAATCAAAGAAAGATGGTCAGCTTCACACATATCTATATGATTTATCTTCCCGCCAATATAACGTTTCTTGCCCTTACTGTCCAATCTACCACCATGATGCAATCGGATAGTAAAATATCCACAAATATTATCTGCATATCTACCCAATCTTCTTCCCCAAATCTGGTCCCTTCTCTCTCTCTCTCTCTCTGTAGATTACCCAAATCACTTGGGTAAACGAAGACAAGATTTTGCACATACAATGATTTTACAATACAGCCCCTCCTGTTATCATGTGCAAATCACGTGATAACAAAACCAAACGGACGAAAAACGGAAAAAATGACGGTTGACTACATTGCAACATTTTAATGTCTTTGAGGGGACAATATGGAAAAATTAATCATTTAAGGGGACAAAGTGAAACAATTTGTATCTTTCAGGAGGCAAACTGGAATTTTCCCTTGATTTTTTTTGTATTTGATAAGGTAGAAAAAATATCATTCATTTCCTCCAATTTTTTATCTTTTTAACTTTTTATCCTTTCATTTTTCCATCATACCAAACTACACGTAATGCTGCTAGTGACAAACTTCTTGTGGCAAATAGAAATATATTGGCAACAAAAGAAAGGTGTCAAGGAAAATCAACATTTCTTTTCATGTTAATAATTTTTATTGAGCATGTTATTATTTTTTCAATGTTACTTTTTTTTATGCTGAAGAATTGAAGGTTTTTTCCTCTAGTTATGGGTTTGAATATAACTAATTTTATTTTCAATTTTGTTCAATGTTCATTATCATTTATAATGAACCTTATCTCCTTAGCCCATTTGATTGCATGTTGCCTAACTGCAGCTCTAAACTCAGTTGTATTTTTGAACAACATACCTAGCTTAAATGGTGGATCAACCATGTCAATCCTAGCATTAAAGTGTGGATACTTAACCTTGGACTTTCCTCCTTCCTCACCCTCTAATGATGATCCACCAAGACTGACCAACTCATCTGTGTCATATTCTTCACCATAAAAATCATTATCATCCTGCATAATTGTGCCCCTGTCACCAACTTTTTCCCCTTTGGCAACTCCTTTGCCTTTCTCCATTCTTTTTCCTTTGGCAACTCCTTTGTCTTCCTCCATTCTTTTCTCTTTGTTAACACCAACAAATTCAACATCATGATCCACAAAAGTATCATACAATTCATCATCGTGCATGTTACACTCATTATCATAAAAGTATTCATACTCTAAGGACTCTCCGTATGAGTATGAGCCACTCATTAGAACTTTCAAAGTTTTGATTTTCCTTTTGATTTTCCACCAAACCACCTGCATTTGAATCAACTTGACTGTGGATAAACACATTTGGATTGATGTGCTCAACATAAACATCAATGACTCTATCGCTATCAACATAGTTAATCATTTCAAAGGTTTGTCTATCATTTTCTAACACTTTCCATCCATCAGTAGTTATATGGTGGAACCTACTCAACTCAGAGTATCGCACTTCCGTAGTCTTTAACATATTCTCCAACTCAATCAAAGAAAGATGGTCAGCTTCACACATATCTATATGATTTATCTTCCCGCCAATATAACGTTTCTTGCCCTTACTGTCCAATCTACCACCATGATGCAATCGAATAGTAAAATATCCACAAATATTATCTGCATATCTACCCAATCTTCTTCCTCAAATCTGGTCCCTTCTCTCTCTCTCTCTCTCTCTCTGTAGATTACCCAAATCACTTGGGTAAACGAAGACAAGATTTTGCACATACAATGATTTTACAATACAGCCCCTCCTGTTATCATGTGCAAATCACGTGATAACAAAACCANCACAACAACCACCACTACTACGACCACTACCGTTGCCACCCCACCACCACCTTTACCACAACAACCACTATTGCCTAACCACTACCACCGTCATCGCCACCACCACTGTTGCCACCCCACCGCCGCCACTGTCATTCTCCCATCATCACCCCCTACCACCACCACCCNGAATAGTAAAATATCCACAAATATTATCTGCATATCTACCCAATCTTCTTCCTCAAATCTGGTCCCTTCTCTCTCTCTCTCTCTCTCTCTGTAGATTACCCAAATCACTTGGGTAAACGAAGACAAGATTTTGCACATACAATGATTTTACAATACAGCCCCTCCTGTTATCATGTGCAAATCACGTGATAACAAAACCAAACGGACGAAAAACGGAAAAAATGACGGTTGACTACATTGCAACATTTTAATGTCTTTGAGGGGACAATATGGAAAAATTAATCATTTAAGGGGACAAAGTGAAACAATTTGTATCTTTCAGGAGGCAAACTGGAATTTTCCCTTGATTTTTTTTGTATTTGATAAGGTAGAAAAAATATCATTCATTTCCTCCAATTTTTTATCTTTTTAACTTTTTATCCTTTCATTTTTCCATCATACCAAACTACACGTAATGCTGCTAGTGACAAACTTCTTGTGGCAAATAGAAATATATTGGCAACAAAAGAAAGGTGTCAAGGAAAATCAACATTTCTTTTCATGTTAATAATTTTTATTGAGCATGTTATTATTTTTTCAATGTTACTTTTTTTTATGCTGAAGAATTGAAGGTTTTTTCCTCTAGTTATGGGTTTGAATATAACTAATTTTATTTTCAATTTTGTTCAATGTTCATTATCATTTATAATGAACCTTATCTCCTTAGCCCATTTGATTGCATGTTGCCTAACTGCAGCTCTAAACTCAGTTGTATTTTTGAACAACATACCTAGCTTAAATGGTGGATCAACCATGTCAATCCTAGCATTAAAGTGTGGATACTTAACCTTGGACTTTCCTCCTTCCTCACCCTCTAATGATGATCCACCAAGACTGACCAACTCATCTGTGTCATATTCTTCACCATAAAAATCATTATCATCCTGCATAATTGTGCCCCTGTCACCAACTTTTTCCCCTTTGGCAACTCCTTTGCCTTTCTCCATTCTTTTTCCTTTGGCAACTCCTTTGTCTTCCTCCATTCTTTTCTCTTTGTTAACACCAACAAATTCAACATCATGATCCACAAAAGTATCATACAATTCATCATCGTGCATGTTACACTCATTATCATAAAAGTATTCATACTCTAAGGACTCTCCGTATGAGTATGAGCCACTCATTAGAACTTTCAAAGTTTTGATTTTCCTTTTGATTTTCCACCAAACCACCTGCATTTGAATCAACTTGACTGTGGATAAACACATTTGGATTGATGTGCTCAACATAAACATCAATGACTCTATCGCTATCAACATAGTTAATCATTTCAAAGGTTTGTCTATCATTTTCTAACACTTTCCATCCATCAGTAGTTATATGGTGGAACCTACTCAACTCAGAGTATCGCACTTCCGTAGTCTTTAACATATTCTCCAACTCAATCAAAGAAAGATGGTCAGCTTCACACATATCTATATGATTTATCTTCCCGCCAATATAACGTTTCTTGCCCTTACTGTCCAATCTACCACCATGATGCAATCGAATAGTAAAATATCCACAAATATTATCTGCATATCTACCCAATCTTCTTCCTCAAATCTGGTCCCTTCTCTCTCTCTCTCTCTCTCTCTGTAGATTACCCAAATCACTTGGGTAAACGAAGACAAGATTTTGCACATACAATGATTTTACAATACAGCCCCTCCTGTTATCATGTGCAAATCACGTGATAACAAAACCAAACGGACGAAAAACGGAAAAAATGACGGTTGACTACATTGCAACATTTTAATGTCTTTGAGGGGACAATATGGAAAAATTAATCATTTAAGGGGACAAAGTGAAACAATTTGTATCTTTCAGGAGGCAAACTGGAATTTTCCCTTGATTTTTTTTGTATTTGATAAGGTAGAAAAAATATCATTCATTTCCTCCAATTTTTTATCTTTTTAACTTTTTATCCTTTCATTTTTCCATCATACCAAACTACACGTAATGCTGCTAGTGACAAACTTCTTGTGGCAAATAGAAATATATTGGCAACAAAAGAAAGGTGTCAAGGAAAATCAACATTTCTTTTCATGTTAATAATTTTTATTGAGCATGTTATTATTTTTTCAATGTTACTTTTTTTTATGCTGAAGAATTGAAGGTTTTTTCCTCTAGTTATGGGTTTGAATATAACTAATTTTATTTTCAATTTTGTTCAATGTTCATTATCATTTATAATGAACCTTATCTCCTTAGCCCATTTGATTGCATGTTGCCTAACTGCAGCTCTAAANTTATTTTTATTTTTTGTTAAGCATATTATTGTTGTTGTTAAGCATGATACTATTTTTGTTGAATATGTTACTATTTTTGTTGAACATGTTATTATTGTTATTTTTTTAAAATATTAATATTGAATGTTAGTATTTTTCTTATGTTTAAATGTTGTTATTTTTTTGTGTTTAAATGATATTATTTTTTATATTAAAATGATAATTTTTTTTTGTATTTGGATGCTTTTATTTTTTATTTTTAATGTTACTATCTATATAATAAAGTACAATACAATTCAAATCTCAAAAGATAAACAAAATGACTTTTATTTTTCACGGTTGAAATATCTTTAAATTTTATTTTAAAATTAATCCGACGGCTAATATGAACACCCCAAATTTAATAAGGAAAATAAACTCTTAAGGGTGTGTTTAAAGTGAATATTTAAAAGTGCTTTTAGAATTTATAACTTCTCTTAAATACTTTTAAAAAAAATAGTGTTCGAAACCGTTCTACTACTACTACCACCACCACCACCACCACCCCACCTACTGCCTCACCACCCACCACCACCACAGCTACCCCCACCACCACCACCATCCCCACCGCCATCACCACTACCACTACCGTCACCATTGCCACAACCACCACTACCACACTCACTGCCCCACCACCACCACTATCACAACAACCACCACCACTATCACAACAACCACCACTACTACCACCACTATCGTTGCCACCCCACCACCACCTCTACCACAACAACCACAATTGCCTAACCACTACCACCGTCATCGCCACCACCACTGTTGCCACCCCACCACCGCCACTGTCATTCTCCCATCATCACCCCCTACCACCACCACCCCTAACGCCCTACCACCACCCCCACAACTATCACCATGCCACTCCATCGACGCCGCCACCACCCACGACTGATTGCTACCACCGTCATCCACCAATCATCATCGTCATCTTATTCTCATATTTATTACTACTATCACCAGTATTACACTATAATCGTTGTTCACCATCAGCACCCACCGCCACCACTATTGCCCATCACCATCAGTCGTCGCCCATAATCATCGCCAGCCACTATCATCCATACCCACGACATCTACCACCACCATCCGTCATCGTTCACTACTGTCGCCACTCATTGTCACCCACTCCCACCACACTTATCACCACCACTACCATCATCATTTGCCACTACCTATCACACTACCGCTCAAAAACACTTGTCGTCGCCCATCGCCACCATTGTCATTTCCTACCAACACCACCACCACAACTACCATCACCCCACCACCATTATTGTCAACCACCACCACTGTTGCCCACCACCACCCACACTCACCACCACAACTATCATCATCCATGGCTTCCACTGTCACTATCGTCACCCAAAACTCACCACCACCATAACCGTTGTGACCCATGGCTGCCATCATTATCACGGTCGTCACCACTCACCACCAACACTACCACCAGTGCTTAAATTTCTTTTTTTTTTTTTCTCTTTTTTGTTTGTGATTTGATTTTGGGTGTGAATAAGAATATATTTATTATTGACCATTTTTTTTATTACTTTGTGCCTGAAATAACTTATATATATATATATATATATTACCAAAATATTACAAGTGCGGAAAGACATGAGAATTATAGGAGAATCACAAGCTGTAAATATAAAGAGTGGTGATGAATTTTACTATTGGAAAATTCTTCTTTTATGAACAAAATATAAATTACAATACAGAAAATAAAAATACTTACAACACTAGTACTAGTGGACTAGTGGAAGTGACTNACTAGGTTTAAAAACAGAGGAGAAAGCAATAATATGATCTTGAAGATCAGCTGGAAAGATTTCATGAATGGGGTCGTAAACAAACCATCATTGTGCGAATCAGGACGAAATTTAGCTCTTGAAATCTTTATGAAATTGTATGAACCAGGAGTGGTTTAAAGAATCATCCTGATATAGGATAANTAAGAGAAAAGAAAGATAGTGTGCGTAGTGAGCTTTGTTAGTACGATTGAAGTCCTTATATAGGCGTAAGGATTTTTGAAGGAATCTCTGGAGTAATTACTTCGTTGTCTCCTGTTGCTACTTTAACTCAGGTAAAGTGCTTTTCACTTTATCCTTTTGATGGAAAGTGGAGGTGAATTGCTTTTACCAAAGTAAGTCCTGACTTTCTAGGCAGGTGGGTCCTACTACAGTCCGAAGGAATCTACTTTCGGTGGAAAACAGATTTAAAAAATGGCTGATGGCTGCTTTACTAGGGGAAAGAGTCGTTTTACCAAATGATTCCTTATCGATATGTGTAATAGACAACTTTTCTTTCTTTATTGAAGAAAATAGTGAGTGATTACACATACAGACAAGCATCATTATGGGGTAGATATAACTACCAGATTATCATATCCTACAAATGGGTCTTGGGCTTCTTGGAAGGAATCCGTGGAAGCATTAACAGATCCTTGGGAGGATGGAGATAAACTATTTGCTGCTTGTTGAAGAAGCTGCTGTGCTAACTCAATTAACTCAGTCTTCTTCTTGGACTGTTTGCTAGAATCCTTAGAGGAGGATTTTCGCTGTTAGTGCTCTACTGTAGTGGATTTCTTGGGCTTTTCTGGAGTAGAAATTCTGAGAGAAGGCATAACTTGCTTGACTGGAGTTACAGGGGTTAATGTTGCTAGAACCGTTATTGGGGTTGGAACCTTGACTGGGAACTTCTGTTTAACACGATCAATAATTGGTCCTTGTTGGAACCGGGGCTACCATGTAACATAGAATTGTCTGGCGACATTGAAACCAATAATTTCTCATTTCCATTTACATATCCATGAGACTTTGTGCTTGCATATAAATGTTAATAAAATAGGAAACTGACTCTCATGTTTATTAGGTTTAAAAACAGAGGAGAAAGCAATAATATGATCTTGAAGATCAGCTGGAAAGATTTCATGAATGGGGTCGTAAACAAACCATCATTGTGCGAATCAGGACGAAATTTAGCTCTTGAAATCTTTATGAAATTGTATGAACCAGGAGTGGTTTAAAGAATCATCCTGATATAGGATAAGTTTAAACCATGATTCTTTATAATCATAGTAGTTAAACTGTTTATTTTGACAAAGTAGATCTCGGAGTAAAGAAGGATGAGATCCCAAATCTTTGAAAGAAATAATCTTTAAAATATTTAAAGAGTGATAAATAACTTTACTGGGGTCGTTTCTATCAGTTATAGGTTTGACAAAAATTGACTGAGTAAAGAATAATATATCCTAATAGAAACTAAATGTTTTTTCAGGATCAGATGGAAAAAAGGTCCATCCCGGTTCAAGGTATGCATTGACAAAATTCATTGGGTTGCTTAGGTGAGCATGGACTGGTTCAATGGCAAATACATTTTAGGTATAGGCTTTGATGTAATCAACCTTTGGGCCTTTGTGGGCTAATTGTGGTTGGTGATGAGAATATGGGTTAACAAGCTGGCTAGATGTACCAGGTTTAATCGATGAAATAGGTTTTGGGGCCTGTTGAGCCATTTGGAGGAAAGTACTAGTGTTGACTATGGTTCATTTGGCTACTGGCCTTGTTGGGTTAGGATTACCAAAAGGTTGAAATCTGTTGGTAATTTGAATACCAAAGGATTGAAGATTTGAGCTTGGCAAGGCTAATTGTTTGTCAAGGTTTGTCTTTTCTTGGGCAAATATTTGACTTAGTTTTTGTTTTCCAGTATCCCTCCCGACTTTGGAAGATGTACTAGGTTTACTATCTTTCCTGTCCACCATGAGGTTCCTGTAGAAATTCACGGGTTAGGAAATCAGGAATGTAGTTATTACTACCTCTAATATATTCGATGTCAAAATCGAAAATACTTAAAATAGATTATCATCTGGCAAAAAATATGCTTACTAGCAATGTTTTGTGCGTCTTTTTCTAAAACATACTTCGCTGATTTGCAGTCTACTCAGACTAGGAGTTTCTGATTTAGTATATCATCCTGGAATTTTGAGATACACAGGACAATAACTAAAAATTCTTTTTTAACAGTACTATAATTTGCTTGTGCTTTGTTCCAGATACTAGAGTGAAAACGAACAATTTGCTCTGGGGAGTCTGGAGTGAGCTTTTGAAGTAGGATAACGTCGTAGCCAATGTCGGAGGCATCAATTTGGATGATTTTGAAGGGATCAACCGAAGGAATACCAAGACAAGACAAAATTTTAATGAATTGCTTGACTTGTTAGACTATGGTTGTATGAACAAATGTCCAAGGAGAAGGATTTCTTTTGAGTCTGTCATACAGAGGTTTGACGATTTTTTTAAGATCCTGATAGAAGTCAGAAACATAGTTTAGAGAACCTAAGAACCTTTACAACTGGGTTTTGTCAGTGATCTTATCAGGAANGCTACCATGTAACATAGAATTGTCTGGCGACATTGAAACCAATAATTTCTCATTTCCATTTACATATCCATGAGACTTTGTGCTTGCATATAAATGTTAATAAAATAGGAAACTGACTCTCATGTTTATTAGGTTTAAAAACAGAGGAGAAAGCAATAATATGATCTTGAAGATCAGCTGGAAAGATTTTATGAATGGGGTCGTAAACAAACCATCATTGTGCGAATCAGGACGAAATTTAGCTCTTGAAATTTTTATGAAATTGTATGAACCAGGAGTGGTTTAAAGAATCATCCTGATATAGGATAAGTTTAAACCATGATTCTTTATAATCATAGTAGTTAAACTGTTTATTTTGACAAAGTAGATCTCGGAGTAAAGAAGGATGAGATCCCAAATCTTTGAAAGAAATAATCTTTAAAATATTTAAAGAGTGATAAATAACTTTACTGGGGTCGTTTCTATCAGTTATAGGTTTGACAAAAATTGACTGAGTAAAGAATAATATATCCTAATAGAAACTAAATGTTTTTTCAGGATCAGATGGAAAAAAGGTTCATCCCGGTTCAAGGTATGCATTGACAAAATTCATTGGGTTGCTTAGGTGAGCATGGACTGGTTCAATGGCAAATACATTTTAGGTATAGGCTTTGATGTAATCAACCTTTGGGCCTTTGTGGGCTAATTGTGGTTGGTGATGAGAATATGGGTTAACAAGCTGGCTAGATGTACCAGGTTTAATCGATGAAATAGGTTTTGGGGCCTGTTGAGCCATTTGGAGGAAAGTACTAGTGTTGACTATGGTTCATTTGGCTACTGGCCTTGTTGGGTTAGGATTACCAAAAGGTTGAAATCTGTTGGTAATTTGAATACCAAAGGATTGAAGATTTGAGCTTGGCAAGGCTAATTGTTTGTCAAGGTTTGTCTTTTCTTGGGCAAATATTTGACTTAGTTTTTGTTTTCCAGTATCCCTCCCGACTTTGGAAGATGTACTAGGTTTACTATCTTTCCTGTCCACCATGAGGTTCCTGTAGAAATTCACGGGTTAGGAAATCAGGAATGTAGTTATTACTACCTCTAATATATTCGATGTCAAAATCGAAAATACTTAAAATAGATTATCATCTGGCAAAAAATATGCTTACTAGCAATGTTTTGTGCGTCTTTTTCTAAAACATACTTCGCTGATTTGCAGTCTACTCAGACTAGGAGTTTCTGATTTAGTATATCATCCTGGAATTTTGAGATACACAGGACAATAACTAAAAATTCTTTTTTAACAGTACTATAATTTGCTTGTGCTTTGTTCCAGATACTAGAGTGAAAACGAACAATTTGCTCTGGGGAGTCTGGAGTGAGCTTTTGAAGTAGGATAACGTCGTAGCCAATGTCGGAGGCATCAATTTGGATGATTTTGAAGGGATCAACCGAAGGAATACCAAGACAAGACAAAATTTTAATGAATTGCTTGACTTGTTAGACTATGGTTGTATGAACAAATGTCCAAGGAGAAGGATTTCTTTTGAGTCTGTCATACAGAGGTTTGACGATTTTTTTAAGATCCTGATAGAAGTCAGAAACATAGTTTAGAGAACCTAAGAACCTTTACAACTGGGTTTTGTCAGTGATCTTATCAGGAAGCTTATCTGCAAAATGGATAGAACGACTGATAGGAACAATGGTTGACTGTTGGATGTTGTATCCTAGAAACCTTACTGAGATTTGGAACAACTTAATTTTATTAGCAGAGATAACTAAACCATTTTGTTTAACAATATCTAAAAATGCATAGAGGTGCTTCCAATGTTCTTCTATAGATCTAAAGAAGATGAGAATATCATGTATATAGACTATCGAAAATGACTAATAGAGTTAAAAATTTTATTCATAATATTTTGAAATTTACTAGGAGCATTTTTCAATCCAAAGGGCATTACATTCCATTCATAATGTTCGAACGGAGTTGTGAATACAGTTTTATATTTGTCTTCTGGGGATATCATAATCTGCCAGAAGCCACTCTTCATATCAAATTATGAAAAGATACAGAATTACTAAGTCTTTTGATTAAATTATGTTTGTTTGAAATTGGGTACCTGATTCATTCCAATACAGAATTTAAAGGTTTATAATTGATTACTAGTCTTGATATGCCTCTTTCTAATTTTGCATTCTTGATGACATAGAAAGTTGGACATGACCAAGGGGATTTACTTTTCCGAATAATACCATTTTTAAGTAATTTAGAAATCTCTTTTTTACGGATTTTCATTACTTCATGGTTTATTTGGATGGGTCTGGACTTAGTTGGAATATTTTGTTCCTTAAATCCTTTAATGTAAGGAAGCTTTACCATGTGTTTCTTCCTATGCTAGAAAGTTGTAGGAAGGTTAGAACACACTTGTTCTTCCAGTTTTGTTTTAAACTGGTTAATCCTTTTAATTAAGATTGGATTGGTTAACTATTCTTGAATTCTTTTGTGATTTATTTCTTTTTTAAGAAATTTCACTTGCTTAGTTTTTTTGGTTAATCAGATTAAGATACTTAGAGATTGAATGATCTTTAAGTTGTCTTAATTTCTTAACTTCTGGTTTGGTTACAAACTTAAAAGTTACTGATTGACCAAGTGGTTTAGTGGTTACACTATTTGTATCTGTTGTAAATGGATACAATAAATATACAAAGGGTAAACCAAGGATAACATCGTTAGTCATATTTTTTACTAAGATAAAAGATGTTTTGAAACATACATTATCTTGACAGATATGCATATTTGGTAGTTTATACTTAACATTCATTTTACTACCATTTGCTGAACTAAGCCTTTCATTGGTTTTTTGATTATACTTAATTTGGATAATGTCTTCCTGTATGTAGTTTACATCTGCACCAGTATCAATTAAAGCAATAGTTTCTAATTTAAAATCATTATCAATTATGATTTTTACTTTAGAATGTCATTTTTAGAAATTAATTTTATTAACTAGATTAATTGTAAGATTATCATTAATCTGGGAACATCCATCTTGAGATGGCAGATTCATTACACCCAAAGGATCCACTAGAGAGGTGGAGATTATGGGTATCCTTTGTAATTCTGTTATATCCTGAGATTCTGTCTCAGATTGTTCATTAACTAGTGGCTGTTTTTCATGATCAAAATCCTTTGAAGTGCCAAAACTATCTATTGTTAAAAGACTTAAAGTTTCTGCAAGTTTTTTGTCTTGAGTTTTTAAATCTTTTATCTCAGATTTTAATTTATTAACTTCACTTTGGAGATATTGTAAGGTGACTTCTTTCTTTTTCTCCTTACTAAATATTTCCATTGTTGTGTTAATACTAATTAACTGTTTTTGATTAAAAGATTGTTTTGTGTCTTTTTTAGCAAACAAATCTTTTAATTTCTTGATATATTTGACTTTTAACTCTGGGTTTTCAATTTTACTAATTAACTCAATGAGGATGTGTTCTTCCTCATTTTGTTTAGTTATAACCCCAACTATTTTGCAACAACTATCTTTGCATCCTAATTTAATTTTAGGTTCACTAGGGTTACTAGAGGCTGACTAATGGTCTGAAGAACTTTCAGAGCTGCTTGAGTATTTTGAACTTTTTTCACTATGGGTGAGATTGTTTAACCTAAAAATATTGAGAATTTCTTCTTCATCTTTTTGGGTTAGATTCAATCTTTTGACTTGTTTTTTAATTGGACAGTCTGGGCTGATATGACGTTTCTTGCCACAGTTGTAACACTTAACTTCTTTATCTTTTTTACTACCTTTTTCCTCAGATTTTTTCTTATAAGTTTTACGTTTAAAAGGTTTTCTGGATTTTTTACTAGACTTCTCATAATAAGTAGGTTTACTAAAAGTCTTTTTACTACGTTTGTAGTGACGTTTACTATGTGTATAAGGCTTGTGTGACTTATGTTTTCTGCGGGATGGTGCTACTGAAGGGAGACCATATTGTTCACAGAAATCACCAATTTCATATTTAACCTTTTTCTTTTCATTTTTAAGTTGTTTACTAATTTTCATATCAATACACATCCGCATACCTTGTTTTTGGATGGTACTAACAAGATCACCGTAGGTTAGTGAATCATATTCAATGATTCTAGTTTCTTTACTAAGTGCTTCCCTAATCTTATGGGTAAATAAGTTAGATAGGTCATTGACAAATTTTTCTTTCCAGAAAGATTTATCACAATTTGGCCTAACCATTACTCTACAGATGAATACGTCGTTGTACCATCTGAAATCATTAAGTGTTGGACACCTAAGGTTATTAAGCTGGTCATGGACCCTGGCTTCAATGTTACTGGGTGTGCCAACAAAATGTTTGATTATTGCGAAGATGAGAGTGTTAACCCCATCATCTTTTGCTTTACCAATTCTTTCATTAAAAATTGGTATACCTTCATCATCAAGAACAACAACATATTTGATATGTTCTCTTGATTCTTGGGTAAGACAGTTATCCCACCAATTTCTTAATACTCTTGTAAAACCAGAGGTAATCATGTCAACTAATTCTGGTTCAATGAGATCAAGATTTGAGACATAACTATTTGCAACCATGGATAGGTGACTAATTTTATTAATGATTTCTTGTTCACTTAATCCATCTATGTTCCATTCATAGAGTTTATTGGATTGAACTAAAAACTGATTACTGATATTTTTTTCTTCAAATTGAAGATCTGGTGGTGTTGGTATGGGATACCAATTTTTACTAGTTTGGTTGGATTAACTTTTGAAAAAGTTAATTTATTAATTTGTTGATTACCAAACTATTTTTTCTAATTTTTCAATTTCAGAGTCAGTCGAGCTTTTTGAGTTGCTGGTTTTTGAATTATCAGAAGTTTGGTTAATAACTGTTACTTGGGATGGTCCAGATTTAGACTCTTTTTTAGAGATAAGTTCTTCAATTTTTTAAATTGTTTGCTTATCTCTTAATCCTAAATTAGTTCTATCTTCAGGTAGATTGATTAGAGGTTTTTCTAACTTTTTACTTGAAGATGGCTTGATTTCATCTTTTTTAGATTCAATTTTATCAAGTTGTTTACCTATAGTTAATAGACATTGGTTTGTGAAATTATCTTGCTCAATTATTTTTTTATTAGATTCACTAGTGGGAATCTTAAATGGTGNGTTTTTCTGGGTTTTTTTACTAGACTTCTCATAATAAGTAGGTTTACTAAAAGTCTTTTTACTACGTTTGTAGTGACTTTTACTATGGGTATAAGGCTTGTGTGACTTATGTTTTCTGCGGGATGGTGCTACTGAAGGGAGACCATATTGTTCATAGAAATCACCAATTTCATATTTAACCTTTTTCTTTTCATTTTTTAGTTGTTTANATGGGTATAAGGCTTGTGTGACTTATGTTTTCTGCGGGATGGTGCTACTGAAGGGAGACCATATTGTTCATAGAAATCACCAATTTCATATTTAACCTTTTTCTTTTCATTTTTTAGTTGTTTACTAATTTTCATATCAATACACATCCGCATACCTTGTTTTTGGATGGTACTAACAAGATCACCGTAGGTTAGTGAATCATATTCAATGATTCTAGTTTCTTTACTAAGTGCTTCCCTAATCTTATGGGTAAATAAGTTAGATAGGTCATTGACAAATTTTTCTTTCCAGAAAGATTTATCACAATTTGGCCTAACCATTACTCTACAGATGAATACGTCGTTGTACCATCTGAAATCATTAAGTGTTGGACACCTAAGGTTATTAAGCTGGTCATGGACCCTGGCTTCAATGTTACTGGGTGTGCCAACAAAATGTTTGATTATTGCGAAGATGAGAGTGTTAACCCCATCATCTTTTGCTTTACCAATTCTTTCTTTAAAAATTGGTATACCNTTGCGAAGATGAGAGTGTTAACCCCATCATCTTTTGCTTTACCAATTCTTTCATTAAAAATTGGTATACCTTCATCATCAAGAACAACAACATATTTGATATGTTCTCTTGATTCTTGGGTAAGACAGTTATCCCACCAATTTCTTAATACTCTTGTAAAACCAGAGGTAATCATGTCAACTAATTCTGGTTCAANCCTTCATCATCAAGAACAACAACATATTTGATATGTTCTCTTGATTCTTGGGTAAGATAGTTATCCCACCAATTTCTTAATACTCTTGTAAAACCAGAGGTAATCATGTCAACTAATTCTGGTTCAATGAGATCAAGATTTGAGACATAACTATTTGCAACCATGGATAGGTGACTAATTTTATTAATGATTTCTTGTTCACTTAATCCATCTATGTTCCATTCATAGAGTTTATTGGATTGAACTAAAAACTGATTACTGATATTTTTTTCTTCAAATTGAAGATCTGGTGGTGTTGGTATGGGATACCAATTTTTACTAGTTTGGTTGGATTAACTTTTGAAAAAGTTAATTTATTAATTTGTTGATTACCAAACTATTTTTTCTAATTTTTCAATTTCAGAGTCAGTCGAGCTTTTTGAGTTGCTGGTTTTTGAATTATCAGAAGTTTGGTTAATAACTGTTACTTGGGATGGTCCAGATTTAGACTCTTTTTTAGAGATAAGTTCTTCAATTTTTTAAATTGTTTGCTTATCTCTTAATCCTAAATTAGTTCTATCTTCAGGTAGATTGATTAGAGGTTTTTCTAACTTTTTACTTGAAGATGGCTTGATTTCATCTTTTTTAGATTCAATTTTATCAAGTTGTTTACCTATAGTTAATAGACATTGGTTTGTGAAATTATCTTGCTCAATTATTTTTTTATTAGATTCACTAGTGGGAATCTTAAATGGTGAGGCTATAATTTCATTATCTAAATGACTAAATGTGATAGTTTCAACTAGAGGATGGCTAGAAAATATTACTTTGGCATCTTCTGTCTTCCATTTATGTCTTGTTGTTACATTTACTTCCTTATGATGGGTTTCAAGAAAGTCAAAAAAATGAAATTTCACATTCCATTTTATGCATTAACTTAACCCATTGTGCCATTATTTTTTTTGTTGATTATTATTGAATCTTTTAAAGTATTCTTGCCTTTTAGATTCATTTTCTTTAGACTTAAATTCTTTACCTAATTTAATCACGTTAGGTAAGAATAATCCATTATCCTTCTTAATGGTAAGAAGTTGATGGTTTATTGGGGCAGTACTTTGTAAATCATTGGCTGTAGGTGAAGGGGTGAAGTCGTCTTCTTCCTCTTCATCTCTAGGACTAGGTTGTGGGACACTCTGATGTGGAGTGTAACATGGCTTACTAATTTGTGATGTGTAATTATCAATTCCTTTTAACTTAAATTTTCTCTCTATTTCTTCTTATAATTCTTTATCTCTTCTGGAGATACAAGAATAAACATCAGATTTCCTACCTTCTTTTACTTGGATAGGTTTAGAGAATGACCTACTTGATCTATTGGATCTTGCAGAGTCAAAGGAGATTCTTACTGATCCATCAGTAAACTGCTGTAAACTTTCCAAGTTTGTTGTAGTGTTTTCACTATCTCTATTATGATTTTCATTTTTAATTATCCAAGAGTCTGGGAGCACAACATCCTTCCACCGGATTTGCTTAGTAACTTGGATATTAGATTGAGTAGTACTAGCTTGAATCAATAAAGTACTACCAATAGGACTTTTTTGTAATGCATGCATATTCAGGTTTGTGTTGATGCATTTATAATAAATCCTATAGATAAGAACAATTGATTCTGTTTCTTTTACTAGTCTGGTGATATGTCCTGATAGTTTTATTTCTAAGGTTAAGGTCATAAGAGTATTTTTGCAACCTAGACTTAATGTGAAATCTGGGAAGCAGTTGAAATAAACAGGTCCTTTATGAAGACCTGTTTCCATTAATCCTAAAACACTGGGTTCGTAGTCTAAGAACCTAGCATCTCTTAGGGTTAACAGGGCTGCTGCATTTTTCCCTAGTGAAATTATGGGTTTAATTGCAACCTGTACTAGATCAAGGTGAATAAAATTAAAACCTTTAGACTTATGTTTTTTAAGGGTTTCTTTGCTAAGTAATTGACAAGTTTCTTCATCCTTACTGAGGGAATAAACATGCTCAATAGTTTTCACTTGCAGTTCTTCATTAAAGGTTTTAGAAAACCAACTAGTTTTATATATGTCTTTGTGTGAAACTTTAGGGATGTTCCATTCACTCCAATCTACTTTAGTTTCACCAAATTCATGTTCTTCTTCATTTACTATATTAGGTATAGTACAAGATGAAGATCTAGATGAGCTAGCCATAGAATTAGATCTAAATAATCTACTCAATTTTAAATCTAATTTTTCAATTATGTAAATTATTGTTTAAGTTTGATTCCATTGTGCATATCTCGTAACATACATGTTCTCATGATACGTCTTTCTCCCTAAACTATCTCACCAGGACTTACAAACGGAATTGGTAGACACTCCCTCTTGAGCTAACAAAGGCTGGATGACAAGGGTAGACTAAACTAAACAATCATTTACTAAACTGAAATGAAAGAGATTTAAAACAAGTAAAATGCCTCAAATATAATTGCATGGATAACTATCCAGGCCATCAAATAGCCTCAGATACCAAAATATAACAAGTGCAGAAAGACATGAGAATTATAGGAGAATCAAAAGTTGTACATATAAAGAGTGTTGATGAATTTTACTATTAGAAAATTCTTCTTTTATGAAAAAAATATAAATTACAATACAGAAAATAAAAATTCTTACAACACTAGTACTTGTATATATATATATAGTCATATCCTGTGGCTAAAGGAATAAAAAACATAAAATTCGAGTGGTCAAAAGCTCGATCCCACTATATTAAATAACAATTGTTTATTTTCATTTATTTAAAATTTATTGTTACTTATTATTTTCTTAATAATATTGATAAAATTTTCTCAAAATACGTAATGCAATAAAATTTTATCAACATGTGTATACTATTGTATATAGATAATATCTGAAATAAAAATTATGTTAACCAACAAATTAATTAAATATTAAATAATTGAACATTTGATAAGATGGGTGATGTGATGAAATTGGGGGGTAAAAATATGTAGGGGATAAATTTCAACTTCTCATATGATTTATTATATATCTGAGAGAAATATGGTCATAACCTATATATGAACATAGACAGATATGGGAGAAAAGAAATTTTAATGTTAGTCAAACTCCTAAGATTAATGAATTTTTAATTTTTAATTTTTAATATTATTTCTCTTCTAATAGTTTGGTAAAATTGACAAAAAACAGATTTCATAGCAAATAAAATTTCTTGGCGTACTTAAATCCAAAATAAGTGTATATAAGGGGACCGGCATCCAAATTAATTTTATTTTTACAAAATCACTTTTTAAATCTCACCAAAGATCTAAACTCATATACCAAATTGGCCCAATATGTACGGACCCGAGAGTTGACATATAGGTAGGTGGATATATATGTAAAAAGACATTACTAACACCAAAAATTGGATTGGACAATAGGCATTTTAGGCAATTTAATTGGTAATTTTAGGGAGAATTACGTTCTTACTTTTTTAGGTTTGTCATTTAATCACTTAAATTCTTTAATATTTGAAATATTATATACAGACCTCCTAAAGTTTGTACACGTGTAACACTTAGACCCCGTTGTCAATATCCGTTAATAAATTACACTCAAACCCACTTGAAGTTTGTAGACGTGTAACACTTAGACCCCTCAAGTTTAAAATGTTATACTTAAATTAAAAATACTCGAAGATAAAATATCAAAAATTTTAAATTTTATAACCAAAATTTATGTTCTATTATGATATTTATTGAAATAAAATTAAAAATAAAAATCTAATTTTTCTTTAAATATCATAATTAATATATAATTAAACTTGTAGTATGTATAGGTTCAGACGAGGGCAGAGTGTAGTACAGACAGGACCTTATCCAAAGTGATGCATCAAATTTTCCTCATTTTCTGTAAGCAAAAAAATAAGGCCCTTAACCCTTTATTTTCTTTCATTTATTTATTTTTGAACCATCTCAACCCTTCAATTCACAAATCTACGACTTGTGAGTAATAATTAATTCACAAAGGCCGTGTTATCAAAATTGGTTCGGGTATGGGGAGGCACCGGATCAATAGTTCATTGGATCAACTAATCGGCCAGATTGTGTAATAAAAAATAAAAAAAAAATTGTAAAACATAATAATTATACTAAAAAAATATTATATTTTATATACAATGAGTGAAAAAAAAAACAAAAAAATGAAACAAGTTTTATAATTTTTGTTTGCTAGTTTTGCAAAGAAGCTTTAACAGGCGACAGCAAGCAGAGAGAGAGAGAGAGATATCAATCATCAGACCTGAGAGTGCGATCGTGTGATGAGATCGAGTGACGGATGAACCGCTAGAGGCTGGACGTTAGAGAAGAAGCAGAGATACGGCTGGACTCCAGAAGGATTAATGATCGAGCTGTTGTTCATCACCTAAGCTGCTTGTTTATCGCAAAGACTCGCTGAAGTGCAATCGTCCTGTTCGTCAGTTTTATCCAAAATCGGTCGATTTAACGATTTTCATACGAGTTGATTGCATATAAGGCCTAACTTAAGAATCGAACTGTTTAGGTCATGATTCACGGTTCAATTGGCAGGTCCGATCTGATTATGATAACACTACTTTAGATTGTTTGTAGGTCTTATTAAACATTAAATTTTAGTGTTGATTCAGTAGTTTCAATAAACTATATAGTTCATTGGTTAATTTAATCTATGCTAATGTTTATTTAATTATAAAAAAGAGGAATTAGGGGTAANTCAATTGGCAGGTCCGATCTGATTATGATAACACTACTTTAGATTGTTTGTAGGTCTCATTAAACATTAAATTTTGGTGTTGATTCAGTAGTTTCAATAAACTATATTGTTCATTGGTTAATTTAATCTATGCTAATGTTTATTTAATTATAAAAAAGAGGAATTAGGGGTAAAAAAGTCATTTAGTGTAGTTAACTTGGGCTACCATATACTAAACCGACTCCCATCAGTTTGTCCAACCCCATGTATATGTTTTAATACTCTGGTCCACTTACGAGTTGAAATATGAATCCCAAATTTAAAAATACTAATCAAACATGAAATTAAGTGATTTATCGGACTATTTTACTTAGAGCGTTTTTAACTCTTAAATTTAAATTTGAATAAAAAAAGCTCAAAAAATNCATATACTAAACCGACTCCCATCAGTTTGTCCAACCCCATGTATATGTTTTAATACTGTGGTCCACTTACGAGTTGAAATATGAATCCCAAATTTAAAAATACTAATCAAACATGAAATTAAGTGATTTATCAGACTATTTTACTTAGAGCGTTTCTAACTCTTACTTAAATTTAAATTTGAATAAAATAACTCAAAAAACTTGCTTCCACATTTGACTTAAACTTATACAAAATCAAGAGAGACTCTTTTTTTTACTCAAATCAATGTAAACTCAAATTTTTACCCAAATCTTTAATGGTGAGATTTTATCTTCTTTTAAAGATTCAATGGTCATATTTACTTTTTCTTTTAAATTTGAATTTCTCTTTCTTTAAATTTGAGTTTGTTCTTTAGAACCCTTTGTATCAAATCAAACATTTTACTCAAATGTTAATTTAAATTTGAATAAAAATTAAGTCATGGTCGAAGATGCTCTTAACCCCACCATTCCAAACCAATCAAACAAATAGCCCCTTGGAGATTTGATATGGGGACCGAATCAATTGTAATTGTTGACGTATAGGCTTAGGACCAAACCACTCTCTTCACTAATTTGCAGGTTTCAATTAGTCTACTTCCGCTTAGGACCAAGGTGACGTGTAGGCTTTCTTATTTGTATTCGCAAATGTGGTAGCTGATTCTCACAGTTGTATTGAATAGAGAATAAATTCTTTACAGCCAGCCTGTAAACAAAATTACAAGCTGCTAATCAAAATTAAAGAGTTACACAAACTCATTGGAAATCTTCAACATTGATTTATGTGTTGGTGTAGCTCCTCAATTTTGATTGGCTGTCTATAAAGAATTTAATCGCTATCGAATATTCTCTCGCATATATGGGATTTCGAATTGCTAAATATTTCAGCTCTCTCACCAATCAGTCCTTCAGAACAATCAGTTTACTTCGTAGAAAGATGACCAAAACCATTAAGAAGCAATTAGTAATATAAAAATGTAACCATGAAACTTCATTAATCAAAACCATCAACCAATATGTTGTTTTAGATTAAGGTTTACCTTGAAATACTTATCACAAATGTGAAATATGAACTGATTAATTATTTGAAGGATATTATATATATTTCATAACTGGACTTCAAATCTCATCTTCTTCTCTTTTATAATAGTAATATATATACATAATATTATGTAATAGTAAAAACGGTCTCGATATGAGTGTCAAAGTGAACTATGGTCTAAAATAGAATGTCAATTAAGATAAACCAATTAACCACCGGGGACTTCATAATTCTATCTCCAATCTTATGAGAATTCATACGATATTAATTAGAGCGTAGTGTGAATGTCAAAAGTCCAAATCGTGTTATGGCTTTAAAAATTTGATCTTTTTTTAACACTTTAATGGTTTTATTTAATACTCGTTAAATAGATTACAGTACCAAAAAATGAGGTTATTCGGTCATGATACTAATCTAATCTATTGTGTTAAAACCTAACCATTCGAAGAGTAGGTAACTCTTCACTGATGGTTATAAACAAAATGTAGTCGGTAATGACTACATCAATGACACACCATCTATCTATACAACTTATTTTTTTCTCAATAGATTAGAAAAAAGCATAGCCATGCATTGAAGACTTGGTAAGTCTTCTCTGGTTGTTATACACAAAACGCACTAATTCAAGGCCACGTGCCTGTAAATATTAAATTAGGCCTTATAAATATTTATTATAATAATATATATTGATAAGTAATTTTTAAATAAATTAAATATGTTATTTAATTTATTTGTTGTTTCTTTTTGAGATTCAAAAATATTAATTAAAATTTTAAATTCGAGCTTTATATATTAAAAATTCATTAACAAAAGTCAAATCCTCGACCAAATGTGATTACGATAGTTATCTATTGAATATAAAGAGAAAGAGAAAGAGAATAAAAATTTAGGCAAGCTAACAAAAAAAAATGAAATAAATATAAAAAATAAAATTTGTATGAGTTTATTGGTCTTGGAATATATGAAGCATGTTTTAATATTGCGGCGAAGCAAGACGATGTTTTAATAAGAAAAATTTAGCAAGACAACTATGATTACAATTAGTTTCGGATAGTGAAATACTTCTACTCACTCTATTATATGATATTTTTGTGCACTTTAAAAAATAAGTGAACAAAAATCTATCATAAATTAGAAGTGAACTCAAATTTAATTTAAAAAATATTAGTTAATAGACAATAAGTTGGACAGTTAATTTTAATAATAAGATAGAAAAATATGATATTAAGTGTTTTCACATACCATAATTATTTGGTAAGATAAAAAAAAATCATGTCGAACTTTAGGGTCCTAAATGTTTTTGTAAGAAATTTTAAAACTTTTACAATAATACTACATGTATTTAGCCTGATGACCTAATTTTGACACCTAATAAGTTGTGGCTATTCCATTGTTAGTGGGTTCAATGTTAGCTCCTATTGCGAATTCAATGTTATGCTAAGTATAGAGTGTTAAATGTCACCATAGGGACTGTATTAAAATATCTTGATCTAAACTTGATATTAAATGACAATTGAACTAATTTAGTCCAATCTCATTCTTTAAAACCCAAAACAAACATGCCATTATAAGAGTCTAACCCATCATATATCAATTTCTAAAAGGATTGAGCCTACGCAGTCCAACTACATCTCAATCTGTTAATAAGATGCACCATTATTTCCAATATTACACTATTTTGTCCCAATGCCTACCTGCAGCTAATATCTCAAACTTCCTCAAACAATGCTTCTTAGACATCGTAATAGAACTACATTTATGTTTCAGTAGCTTTGTGTTATTTTTATACTAACAATAATTTCGTGCTTGAAGACTCGGAATGGAAGTATATGTATATGAATTGGTGGAATTATTTGGCATTAGGAGTCGTGTAATGAAAATAATATTTTTAAACAGGAAAAGAATTTTAGGAATGAATTTTATGCTATTAAATCAAAATATTTAAAGATTGAATTAATCGTGACTATTATTATAATTTTGTAAATTAAAATTTTAAATTTTTAACTATAATATTAGATAGAAGCTAGTAATTTGAATGGACAGGGGAAGATTTTTTCACTAACGNAAATCAAAATATTTGAAGATTGAATTAAAATTTTAAATTTTTAACTGTAATATTAGATAGAAACTAGTAATTTGAATGGATAGAAGAAGTTTTTTTCACTAACAGAATACGATTGGCGCTTCCATGATTGCAAGTTGAATGGTCAAGGGAAGAGAACAGTCCTTAACAAGAATGAGTATCAATTGGCGCTTCCATGAGATAATTATTGGATGTGACGTAAGGAAAAAGTAACGAGAGTTGGCGTAGAAAGAAAAGGCAATTTGCTTCACATAAAGATGGCCAATCACTTCCTGGCTACCATCGCCGTTGTGGCTCTGGCTTCCTCCTTTGCCTATGCCTCAGATCCTAGCCCTTTGCAGGACTTTTGTGTTGCTATCAATGACCCCAAGGCTACAGGTATCTATCTGTTCTCTTTATTTTCATATTCAACATTACATGTTATGTTGGTTCGTTAATTAATTCTACCTTGACAAAACTCCTATTAATGTTCATGCAGTGTTTGTGAATGGAAAGTTATGTAAGGACCCTAAGCTTGCCACAGCTGATGATTTCNATTCTACCTTGACAAAACTCCTATTAATGTTCATGCAGTGTTTGTGAATGGAAAGTTTTGTAAGGACCCTAAGCTTGCCACAGCTGATGATTTCTTTTTCCCCCTCCCAACATGCCCGGTCTCAACATTCCCAGAAATACATCAAACCCACTTGGGTCGGTTGTAACTGCAGTAAATGTTGAACAAATACCAGGACTCAACACTCTTGGTATCTCCTTAGCTCGTATTGATTTTGGTTCGTATGGCCTCAATCCACCCCATACCCACCCTCGTGCTACTGAAATCCTTGTTGTCTTGGAGGGTACCCTCTATGTTGGCTTTGTCACTTCCAATTTGAACCCTAGCAACCGCCTCTTCACCAAGGTCTTACATGCGGGAGATGTCTTTGTATTTCCCCAGGGTCTCATTCACTTCCAATTTAACCCGGAAAAAACTAATGTAATTGCTTTTGCCGGTCTAAGCAGCCAAAATCCTGGAGTCATCACTATTGCAAACGTAGTCTTTGGCTCGACATNACCCTCTATGTTGGCTTTGTCACTTCCAATTTGAACCCTAGCAACCGCCTCTTCACCAAGGTCTTACATGCGGGAGATGTCTTTGTATTTCCCCAGGGTCTCATTCACTTCCAATTTAACCCGGAAAAAAACTAATGTAATTGCTTTTGCCGGTCTAAGCAGCCAAAATCCTGGAGTCATCACTATTGCAAACTTAGTCTTTGGCTCGACATCACCCATTTCTGTTGATGTCCTTACCAAGGCATTCCAGGTGGACAAAAACGTTGTTGAGTATCTTCAGAAACAATTCTGGTGGGACAACAACAACTAGAGAAGCTTTGCCATCTTCTACTTTTAGAGTTATTATAAGACTGCATAAATAAGTGGGTGTGTAATGTTTTGTGGCATTTGTGCTACAAATATTATGTTTTCTATATATAAAATAAGTGACTGAGCTTGTTATATGTACAGTTCTTCTCTTACCNAAGGCATTCCAGGTGGACAAAAACGTTGTTGAGTATCTTCAGAAACAATTCTGGTGGGACAACAACAACTAGAGAAGCTTTGCCATCTTCTACTTTTAGAGTTATTATAAGACTGCATAAATAAGTGGGTGTGTAATGTTTTGTGGCATTTGTGCTACAAATATTACGTTTTCCATATATAAAATAAGTGACTGAGCTTGTTATATGTACAGTTCTTCTCTTACCTAGACTTTCTCGTTATAAAAATTGCATTTGTTATGCACGGTTCATTTGTTGCAAAGATTTTATGTTGTTCCGAAAAGCAAAAGATACCATTACTGACAAAAATTGTTGCATCAGAGAAGGCAAGGCCTTTAAGAAGATTTTATGTTGTTATAATAATGAAGTTTGTTACGCTCTTGTGTGCCTAATATATGAACTCAGATCAACGAAATTGCAAATATTATTTGTTGTGGCGACATTCAACTATCCATTGTTAAATTTGTTGGGCTCTGATGGTTATCTTATTTGAATCCACACTTACATCTAATTGAATTTAATAAATTTAGTGATGCATGATTGACCATAAAAAAAAAATTAATAGTACCCGCTTATGGACAATAATAATGGATCAGGATCAACACATCATCTCTCCATATTTAGAAACCTATGCATGAAGGGTATTGTATTTTTTATACTATACCTTTAACTTTGTTAGCTATTATACTTTATTGCCAAACTACAAGGGATTAAGTGTAGGTTTTAAAGTATAGAGAATTAAAGATTGCTGGAGCCAACAATGGGGAGTTATTTATAATGGGACGTTCAAAATTTCATTAATGACTTTTTATGGGTCGCAATGACATCTAGTGAGACCCAAAGATTTTAGTTATAGAAAATAAAATCTGTCAAAATTGGTTAAATTTAGAATTTAGATGAATAAAATCCATTAGTGTCATTCCGACAGAGGTTTACTTTCCATGTCACGAGTAAATCATTTCGTCAAATGGTCGACCAAATTCTCAATCTATTTGATATATGTCATACTAACTGCTCCGTCACCTAGGAGTTATATAATACTATTTGACGAAGTCTAAGAAATTTTGATTTTCTATTATACATCTTATTCTTTGCACGACCAAAGGCCCCTTGACTATCATAATAAACAGTGAACGATGGAGATGGATTTTCCACATAGCAATTTCTATCATTATATTTCGAAGGCTCACACCTTTGTCATATGAAAAACCCCATTAGCAACCAATTTGGATTCGATCGTTGAGTAAGATATATATGCATGTCTGTTCGTGGATTCCCAAGAAATTGCTCCTCCCCGAGGGTATACTCCCTTGATTTCCAGCCAGCGTTAGTATAACTTTCTAAAACGCATGGGTATTTTTGATAACGTAATCCATGATTAATAGTGTCTTTCAAATATCTACATAATCAAGATTTTTCAACCAAATGTTCTTGTATTGGTCACCCATGAAATCGACTTAGTATACCGACTGCAAAGGCCAATATTGGGTCTTGTACAATGCATCAAATATATTAAACTCCTCGTACTTGAGATTACTATTCTAATTTTCCTTTTTATTAACACATAAAGCATCATATGTAGTAACATTAAAATCCATGGACATAGCTACTATGCATTACTTAACTTCAATTAAAGACCCACAAGTTGAATATGGCTTTTCATAGTGTTTTCACTCGGTTTTATTGAAACCCAAAACTTTCAAATGGTATATTCAATGCTGATGAAAGAATGTTCCATTCGATATGTAAATTGCCGATCCTAATTACCTATCCTTTTAAGATTTAATACGATAATAATCAAGTTAGCCTCATTACTCTACTCGGTAAAAGTGATCTTTAACCAAAACAAAAAAGGCTCGATTAATTTTGTGTCTAAAGCATCGTAAAGCTAGTCTTTTACTAGCTAGGACATCCCCAGATCTCATCTTACTACACAATCAGGACGCAATAAGCGATCTAAAATGCACTTTCTTCTTTTGTTACAAGTGCAATATATTTGGACAAGACTCTAAGGGTCCGTTTGGTAGGAAAGATGAAAAAATGAAAAATAGAAGTGATACACTTTCTATCATTCAAGAGAAAAATCATTTATTTTCTTAATTGTGTTTCGTAAGAGAGATGGAAAGTATGAAGAATTGATTTTTTTGTATTTGATAAAATAAAAAAAGTATTTTTGTTATTTTTTACTTTTTTATTTAAATTTTANTTGATTTTTTTGTATTTGATAAAATAAAAAAAGTATTTTTGTTATTTTTTACTTTTTATTTAAATTTTGNAAGTATGAAGAATTGATTTTTTTGTATTTGATAAAATAAAAAAAGTATTTTTGTTATTTTTTACTTTTTTATTTAAATTTTAAATTTTATTTTTTTATTAAAAAATGTAAGTACATACATTTTTTGTCATTATTTTTATATATAAAAATAATGCATACATAATATGTAATTGATGATATATCTATATATCAAATGATATACAGACAAATAATATACATTTTAACACACATAATTAATTTTTCATCCATTTTTTCTCTCAATTTTGGAGGGATTAATTTTGATGAGTTAGAATGAAAGTTAATTCATATACTTTTTCATCCTTCATATTTTCCTCTCTTACAAACCATAATGTTTTATTTATCTCTTAACTTTTTATCTTTTCAACTTTCTATCCTTTCATTTTCTATCGTACTAAACAAAACATAATGCTACTAGTGACAAACTTCATGTGGCAAATAGAAATATCTTGGCGACAAAAGAAAGGTGTAAGGGAAAATCAAAATTTTCTAGCAACGAAACTTTCTGCGATTAGGGTGCCGCNAATAGAAATATCTTGGCGACAAAAGAAAGGTGTAAGGGAAAATCAAAATTTTCTAGCAACGAAACTTTCTGCGATTAGGGTGCCGCAACGAATTGGCAACAATAACACTTGGGTTGTTGCCAATGAAAAAATCCTTCGTCAAGAAAAATCATTTCTGTTGATTGGCAACAATTTTTAATAATTCTTTGTTTGGTACGATGAAAAAATAGAATGATAGAAAGTTAGAGGAATAGATAAAACATTATGTTTGGTAAGGAAGAAAATAGGAATGATGAAAAAGTGTATGAATGAGCTTTTTTTCCAATTCATTAAAATCAATTCCTCCAAAATTAAAAAAAAAATGGATCAAAAATTAATTATTTGTGTTAAAACATATTTTATTTGTCTATATTTTCTTTAATATATACATATATTATGTATACATTAATTTCAGATATAAATACAATGATAAAATATGTATTTATATTTTTTCTAAAAAAATATAAATATAAATATAAATATTTTTTTTCATCTTATCAGATACAAAAAAAAATTAATCATTTTTATTTTGCATTCATCCTACCAAACACAAATGAATGAAAGTGTATCATTCCTACTTTCCTTCTTTGAAGGATAAAAAGGATATTCTTCTTATTTTCCATTCTCCTATTTTTCATCTTCCCTACCAAACAGAGCATTAATGACATGTTTGGTTAACGGGATAGTTAGGGATAAAATAGTGGAATTGGTTGATGTTGTCCGAATTTGATAATGACAATTTACGTGCAAGTATACATGATCAACAAGTAATAAAATGATAAATAGAGTATCGTTTATACGAAGAATTATTACTAATAATTTTCAAGTACTAANGAGTACTCAATTATAAAACTCACTCATCAAATACCTCCAAACTTAAATCTTTGCTGGTCTTCAAGCAAAATACTAAGAACAAAAACTATAAAATTAACCCTAACAACCATACTCAAACAATGGATCAATGTGAATCTGACTAATGGCCCCAAAAGTTACTTCAAATAATAATTCATGGGAAACTTCAAAACAATACAAAGTCTATCAATTTAACATACTTTTTAATTTTACCTCCACTCATGGCCCTTCAAATACATGTACATATCCGAACTGTTCAAACTCTTTATCACTCAGATACATTTACTTAATCAGACGCTCCATAAGAGATACTCAATATCAACTCTATGAACTTACATTTCATATCAACCTCTGCTTATTAAGGCAACCATTTAACTAGAAGGTCCATTAGTTTTGTTTTTTTTTTATCTCTCATTCTCTTCTTTTTCTCTTTTTTTTTTCATTTGGTGAGTGCATTTTATGCTCCATCTCACCTCCTATTGAGCGAGTGCGTTTTACGCTTCATCTCGTTTTTTCTTGAACAAGTGCATTTTAAGCTTTATCTTGTTCTCAACGTGTGTTTATGAGTGAGTGCGTTTTACGCTCCATCTCTACTCACCACATGCCCTTTTCTTATTTTTTGTTTTCAAATTTTTTTTCCTTCTACCTCATGAAGGATCAAATCAAAATAATTTTTCAAAAACTCTTTCTTTTTTTTTAATACTAACTCATCATAACCAATATTTCCCCCAAACTTATATGAATACCTCAATTTGCTTTGAATGATGATTAAATAAGTTTTCTAAAGTTTTAATGATTTCTCTCACAAGCATTTAACCAAATAAATTCTCTAAATAATAACTAACCAAACAGATGGGTATGTGCTCATGCATGAAAAGATCACAAACAATGTAAAACCAACTAGTAGGTCAACCTACAGACTCAACATGTTCATCAATTTTTCTTAAATTGATAATTAATTCTATTCATCATTGGTCATAATCAAATTCAATTAACTCATTGCTCAAGTCATACTAAAACATGTTATTTAAAGTGCAAAACATGTTATCTAAATGCATATCTATTAATGCAAATGCAAACAAGAAAACACCCCCAAACTTAAACTAAACATTGTCCTCAATGTATAAATTACAAAAAATTAAAATAGAAGACTTCCCTGAGACTTCGCTAGTTGGCATCATAGTCAACGTCCTCGTCATCCGTGAGTCAAGAGTATACTCGGGAAACATAGGTGGATTAGGAAACTTACGTTGCAAAGCATAATGTTTACCCATGGAGAATGGAGAAATCCTTAGTGCTAGTTGATACTCATTGATGTCACTTGAGATGCAAGATGTTGAGTAAAGGAGATTGGGAAATGCAAGGTTATTCAATGGAATTATGGGTGAATAAGAGTTTGGGTGAATAGATTTTTAGAGCCTTAAAGTTTTGGAAGAATAGGAGTTGATGTGGTGAGTTCCTTGCCCCTATGTAGAGCTAAAGGGTGTTTTATAATGTTGAAAATCTGCTTTGGGAGCTGTCCAGGCACAATATATTGCTGAAAATCTGTTTTGGGAGTAATTTGGGGCAGCAGGGGCACTGTTGCGTTGCCCAGTCAGAGAGTGAGCGCCTAGGCGCTGGTTTGTAACACTAGGGTGCTGTTTTGGAGGGGCTGGGGGGCTGTCCAAATAGAAAATCTGCGCTGCCTGTGGCGCTAGGGCGCTGTCCAAACAGAAAATCAGCGCTTAGGCTCTATTTTGGAAAGCTTAGGCGCTGTCCAAACAGAAAATCAGCACTTAGGTGCTGTTTTGGAACGCTTAGGCGCTGGTTTTCTGGTCTTGACTCCTTTTTTGAGCTTGTGCATGCTCCCTTTTTTTTTTCCGATCCTCGGTACCTATAGGCAATTGACACACTAATTAAAATGCACTAACTTTCTAATATCATAATTACTCCTAAAAC
Organism: Ilex paraguariensis; assembly: GCA_963454935.2. NCBI lineage: Eukaryota > Viridiplantae > Streptophyta > Magnoliopsida > Aquifoliales > Aquifoliaceae > Ilex > Ilex paraguariensis. The sequence goes on along the minus strand of CAUOFW020004902.1, from coordinate 437,747 downwards.
TAAATTGACATAAACATGAAGTAAAACTTAAAAACTAAAATTTGGGTTGCCTCCCAAATAGCACTTATTTTATAGTCTTCAGTCTAACTAATTCATGTTTCATCCCGGGTTGGCAAGGGTAATTGACGTCTTTTGACGATCAATATCGCTATCCCAATATTGCTTTAGTCTCTGCTCATTCACCTTGAAAGTTCTCTTTGAATTGGCTTCCTCGACTTCAACCGCTTTAAGCGGGAACACCTTAGTAATAATGAATGGCCCCGACCACCTTGATTTGAGTTTTTTCGGGACAAGCTTTAACCGCGAATTGAAAAGGAGTACAGCTTGACCAGACTCAAACTTCCGCTCAATGATCTTCTTATCATGCCACCTTTTTACCTTCTGTTTATATAGCTTGGTGTTCTTAAGAGGTTCTAAAATACAACTTCCTACAAATACCTCATTCATTACATCTTCCGTCAAATTAACCCAAAAACATTCTTTCGCTTCCTTTAGAAATTTCATAACTAAAAATACATTGAATGTAACCTCTTGATCTTGGACTCGCATAGTTAGCTCAAAATTTTGTACATCAATAAGTGTTCTCTCCATTGCTAAGAGTGGTCGTTCCAAGAATAATTGGCATTTCCCTATCTTCCTCACACTCTAAGACTATGAAATCAGGTGAAAAAATAAACTTATCCACTTTAACTGGAACGTCCTTAACTATGCCCCTTGGATAAATGAGTGATCTATCCGCAAACTACAATGTAACATTAGTAGGCTTCGTTTTCTTCAAACCCAATTGCTGATAAATTGAGAATGACATCAAGTTAATACTAGCTCCCAAGTCACACAATGCTTTTCCAAAAAATTGATTGTCTATTGTGCATAGAATTGTAAAGCTACCTGAATCTTTGAGCTTTGGTGGTAGCTTTTTTTGAAGAATAGCACTACACTCCTCCGTAAGTGCCACTGTCTCGAAAATCGCCTAGTTTTCTCTTCTTTGACAAAATTTTCTTCAAAAAAGTCACATAATTAGGCATTTTCTCCACTACTTCTACGAACGAGATATTTATTTGGAGCTTCTTAAACACTTCCATGAATTTAGAGAACTGCTTATCCCACTTCTATTTCTGCAAACGTTGTGAAAACAGCACGGGAGGCACAATAGGTCTCGGATTACCTCCATTAGAACATGCAACTAGTTCCTCTTCTTTCTTTTCACGTTCCATATTCTTGCTATCTTTTATTTTTTTTACCCTCACTATCATCTCCATGTGAATGTTTTGGAGATCCACCAACAATCTTAGGTAACTCTTTTCCGCTTCGTAATGTAATAGCATTGCAATGCTCCTTACCTTCCCTCTTAGGATTGACCTCTGTATCACTAGGTAGAGTGTCTTGAGGTCTGTTGGTAATGACATTAGCAAGCTGACCAATTTGATTTTTCAGGTTTCGGATTGATACTTTCATACTGTTCATCCTTGTCTTATTCTGTGATACATACCTGGAAAGCAGCTCCTCCAAATTTGACTTCTTTTCCTTCTGTGGTGGAGCTTGATTCTGAAAGTCTGGTGGGTATGATTGTGTTGGAGCAGAAGTTTGGGCTTGATTATTATTCCAAAACAAGTTCAGATGAGTCCTCCAACCAGGGTTATAATTGTTGAAATTATGTCCATGTTGCTGCCTGTTGAAGTTACCAACGTATTGCACTAACTCAGAACTAATTGCACATTGATTACTCGGATGCTTCCCGGTACACAATTCACAAACAATTGCCACACTCTGAATAGGTTGCACCCCTAAAGTATCAATCTTTTTTGTCAACGTCGCAACCTGTGCAGTCAATGTAGTAACCGCATCAACTTCATAAATTCCTGCTACCTTTGGCTGATTGATCCTTGCAAAGGGCCACTGATAATTGTTGGTAGCCATCGTCTCCAATAACTCGTAAGTTTCATCAAAAAAATTTTCCATCAATGCCCCACCTGCAGCTGCATCGATACTGGTTCGGGTAACACTAAACAACCCGTAATAGAACGTCTGAACTTGCAGCTACTTAGGAATACCATATTGAGGATATTTTTAGAGTAAATCCTTGAATCACTCTCAAGCTTCATATATAGTCTCAGAATCATGTTGTGCGAATGATGTGATGTCATTCCTCATGCTTAAAATTTTAACTGGTGGAAAGAATTTTTGAGCTAAATCTGTCAACGTAGTAATAGAACTCAGCGGCAATGAATGCAACCAACTCTTTGCCTTATCATGAAGTGTGAAAGGAAAAATTCAAAGTCTAATCGCATCTTCAAGAACCCCGTTATACTTGAACGTGTCACAAATCTCCAGAAAACTCATCAAATGATCATTTGGGTCATCGTTAGGCAAACCCCTAAACTACACTGAATTTTGAATCATTTGGATGGTATCCGGCTTAATTTCGAAATTGTTTGCTTGAATTGCAGGCCTTTGAATGTTTGATTGTATTTCCGTAACAAGTGGCATAGCATAATCCCTTAACAATTTCTATTCATCTTCCGTCATAGTTTCTTGATTATTTACTTCTTGACAATGCTTTCACAAGTTTTGGAGTCTTCTTTCGATTTCATCTTCGTACGGTAGTAGCTCTTGACCTGTAGATCGTGTTTACATACAAAATTCAAGATTACTTGCAAAAAAAATTTAAAAAAAAATTAAATAAGTTTAAACTAAGATCAAATTGATTGAAATTAATATTTTAAATAATTACTAGAATTAATCCTCGGCAATGGCGCCAAAAACTTGTTGTCCGAATTTGATAATGATAATTTACGTGCAAGTATACACCATCAACAAGTAATAAAATGATAAGTAGTGTATTGTTCTCAGGAGAATTATTACTAATAATTTTCAAGTACTAACTTTATATTAATTCAATTTTATTTAAATAATTGAAATAAATTATGAATTCACTAATTTAAAACTAAACCTAAATTTAATAATCAAGGATGAAATTTACCAAATAAAAGATCTTAAGATTACAACTTCTCCTAATGTTTCGTATAAATCTTTCTAACTCTCTTTCTAGTTAATTAATCAAAATAAGTTATTAACTGAGAATTCAAAATTATTTATCAAACCTCTTTCGATAGTTAGATAAAAATATCTCTCCCAATTAAATTACTATATTCCTATGTAAAATAAGTTAGAATAGATTCATTAAATTCAAACTCTCATAAAAGTTACACAAGACATATAGGTATATTCCTATCCTATACACAAACTCTGCTATTCAATCTGAAGAAAAATCAACCAGACTCATGTTATCATATTCATATCTAAACCTAGAATTCATCTCTCAATTTCATCTAGGGAATCAAATTAATTGTTGGTCAAACAATCATATATTAAGCACAAAATATGATAAACAACTTATATATGATCAATAAAAACTAAAAACGAGAATAAATCGATTTAACTAAAATCAGGTTCCGTTTCAATCTTAATAAAGATTTAGTTCATAACGTAATTGAAAAACATCATTCTCAAATTAAACAACATCTCAGAAAATCAAGAAGTAAAAGTAAGAGAAAATAATGAAAATTTAGTTGTAATCTTCAATTTCTCTCAAGTCTTCGAGTATGATTTTTTTCGTGTCGATTCCATTGATTCTTTTCTTCAATTTTCTATCAATTCTTGGTTAATCCTCTATTAGTGGCCCCTCAAATTAGTATGTCTATATCCCAGCTCAAACCCTAGCATATATGTAGCATTAGAGTTCAATTTCAACTCAAAAACAAGTCAAAATTCGCGTCCTAAACTAACACAAGCGTTGCATCCCTTAAAATCAACGCAGGGGCATTGACTTTCTGCCCTTCTAGCACTGCTCCTAGTACAGCAATGCTGATTCCCTTTTAAGCCTAGTGCTGCGCTTGTTGCTTAGCCTTCAAATAATCCAACACTTAAGTTACCAAATAACCTTGTTTCCTTCCAAATCATGATTCCTACAAAACAAAATTAAAACACACAAAACAAATAAAAATAAACATAAAATACTAGAAAACTTGTAATTTCATCAAGTCAAGAGTAATCAATTCATAAGTATAAAACTCACTCATCAATTAATTTTATCCAATGTACGGGCCCACAATTCTCTTGCTTGGCTTGTTAATTTTGGACTGGGATAAAGTATTTTTAGACTTTCCCAGCCCAAAATGAATATTGTGAATAGCTATCTAATAAAATAATTAGTATTTTGAATTATTATCCCCACATATTGTTTTCATCCACTTCTATCACATCACTCATTTCTATCACGAGTTGAAGCAATTAATGTTTGATTAATTTATGACTAAATATAAATTTTATTTCAAGCATTATTTATATACGATAATATACACATATTAATATTTTTTAAGATTATTTATTTTGAAAAAAATTTGTCAATTTTTTGTAAAAGATAATAGGTAGAAATTAATTTCAAACAATGTAGTTAAAGAAATAGAAGCCTGGACATAATTTTAAATTTTAAATTATGTAATTATTTCAAGTTTCAAATCGTAATGGAATCAAATTTTGGGCACTCAAATTTTATGTTACATTAAAAAAAATATATATGGAGGCTTACCTAAATTCATGGAAAAAAGACAGCAAATGGGAAAGCATAAAAAAAAAAAAGTCTATTTTTACCTTTAACATAAAAAAAATCTATGGAACTCATTGTTGACAATCATCAGGGACCAAACAAATTCGTTGTTGAGTCCATGGAACTCAATGATGGATTATTTAAACTGATAATTAAAACTTTTATATTGTAGTTGTCTTTTCTTTTTTTGTTGGATCCAAATAAATGTACTAAGCACAAGCATATATAACCAACTTCATTATTTGTAACAGGAAAAAATCTCTCCATCAAAAGAACCATGGGTAACAAACCCAATCGTTTTATTGCGAAACAATCTTTGTAGAAAAGATGCCACCAAACATAACAGACCAAATTAGTTATATACTCTTATAACAGATTTAAGAGTAGCGAGATATTGGCACGTTTATGTTTGTTATTTTTATTCATAGAGTAAAGTTGTTGTCCCAATAGAATTGTTTCTGGAGAAGTTCAATCACTTTCTCATCCACTTGAAATGCCTTGGTAAAAATATCAACAGAAATGGATGGTGTCGAGCCAAAGATAGCATCTGCGATAGTGATGACCCCAAGATTTTGGCTGCTTAGAGCGACAATAGTCACTACAATACGTGAATTCAATAAGAAACCAATAAGATGATATTGACAAGTTTTCGACACTAAATTTAATTTAAATTAATCTTTAAAACAAGTATTGAACGAGTCAAGTTAGTATCAGATATAAATAAATTGATTTTGACACAATAAATCTATTTAAGTAGTATTGAATAAAAATAATATCTGGTTTTTTCATGTTTGTTTTATTTATGTATGTCATATTAATCCTTACAAAAGTGGAGAAAAAATACGAAGTCCTCCATTGGTTGGTTTATCTTTATATTTCAAATTGAATTATTCCACAATTTCACCAACCCTCATTTCTTTTTTCTTACCTGACATCAACATAATTATCTTGTTGAAGTTGCCATTCATCTTGCCTTGCTTTTTCTTTATAATAAGACTTTTTCCTCTTTTTTTCACCATGTTCTAAATATATACATGCACGTAACTATGAATATTCTGATACATTCGTCACTTAAATCCAAGTTCCTGAGCGGCTTTATGTTTTTCTATAGCCTAAGTTGATTTAGTACATTATATGAGTTCTAATACACGGTGTGATGGAATAAACTTAATTGATATGTTTTTGTTGTAATGTCGTGGACCTTGAAACTCTTATTCAGACCGATTTCACTATTACATAATATTATATATATATATATATATATATATATCCATTACTATTATAAAGGGAGAATATGGGAGTTTGGTGTCTACTTATAAAATGTCTATAATGCTCTTCATTTCTCCCAAATAGTTTCCGGGCCATAACTATTTCTTTAACCTCATGTAATTGTATTCACTCATGAAACGTCTATGTGACTTTTTATTTCACACAGATAATCGTTTGCAAACCCTCTAATATTATATATTCGTTTACACTTAATCAATTAATATTATATATTCAAAACAAACAGTAATGTAGCTAATGATATTGAATAATGAAATTTAATCATCACATATTGCTATTATGAACAAATATTCAAATCACGGCTACAAAAAGTGTAAGTTTAAATATTAATAAGTAATTAAATTAAATATAAGATGCGGCTATGCCTTCTGAGGGAAAAATACAAAATGCAATTATAATTTGGACCTATTTGGGTTTGAGTTATAATCTTAAATTGGATATTAAAGTAATCTAAGTCGCAAACTTATTCCGTTTGGGATCGTGCGGTTTTTGAACATGAGATGCTTATGTTCCGTTTGGTAGGGAGGATGGGAAGTATAAAAGATACACTTTCCTTTCTTTTTGTTTGGTTGGATGGATGGAAAATAAAATTGACTATTTTTTTTTTGTGCTGGCTAAGATTAGGAGTGACAATCGAGTCGTGTCGTGTCAGATTCATGTTGAGTCATTACAAGTTTGTGTCAAATATTAGTCAAACCTAATTAACTCATTTAACTAATTATGTCGTGTAAAGTTGCGAGTTGACATGTTTATTTTTGTATAGAGTTCAAGTCGTGTCATCGTTTTGAGTCAAAAATTTTTATCCTTAGTTAAGATAAAAAAATATTTTTTTTAAATTTAAAATATTTTTTTAATTTTAATTTTATTTTTATTTTTAAAATTTTTTAATATATATATATAATACCATTATATTTTTATATGAAATGAATGTATACATAATATATGTATATATAAAAAAATATATAGACAAATAAGATACATCTCAACACAAATAATTAATTTTTCATCCATTTTTCTTCTGATTTTGGAGAGATTGATTTTGGTGATTATAAAGGAAAATTAATTCATCAACTTTTTCATCCTTCCTACTATCATTTCTTACCAATGATGATGTTTTATTTATCCTTTCAACTTTCTATCATTTTACTTTTTCATCGTACCAAACGGAGCATTAGAATATACTTATGCTTAGGGTATACTTACGATTCCGAGATGCTTAGGATATACTTCAAAGTTGTGTCATCCTTTTCATACAACGCAAGAGATATACATTCATAGACATATAAGTATCTTAGAGCACAAGTTTTTTGGCATTGCAGGTTCTAAAGAAAGTCATTAAGATATATGTACACACACACATATATATATATACTACGTACTCGTATTAAGATATATCTGATAGATTATTACCGAACTGACATTGTTTAGAGGAAGTTTTTCAAGTTTTTTGGTTTGTTTTCAACAAAAAAAAATTTAAATTTTTTTGGGTCATGTTACAACTTTTTAGGGTACTTGTGATCGATCCTAACATTTCGTATTGATCCTAACATTTTAGGATCAATACAAAATTACCCTAAAAATTGTAAATGAACCTTAAATTTTGTAAATGAAAAACCACAAAACTTGTAATAGTGATACCATACCAATTTCTTTTCATTTTTTGCCCGTGCAGTAATGTTCTCGTGTTTGCATACAGGCATTGTGAAATGTCTATGATTTTTGTTGAATACTGGTACCCATATATTCTTTTTATTTCCCAAAGCCACCCAAACGAGACCTTAGGGTGTGCTTGTTTGGATAGATAAAGGTGAAAAATGGAATTGGATTGTGTAAAAAAAATTTGTAGCCCCACAAATACCAACTTTGGATTCAAAAATTTTTATGGGATAATTGTTGGGCTCAGTTAGTCTGCCTGTAGTAAATGAACCGTTTATCCCCACTGATACAGATAGCTTAAATCCCACGCGACATAAAAGCCGAATTTACCAACATGCCCCTCAACAGTAACAACCTAAACCTTGTCATCTTTCTTCATCGGCACCTACAATGCAGCTTTCCACTCTCTCCCTCTCTCTCTCTCTCATGCTACTTGTTTTGCTTTGGAAGTTGTAACCCAAGTATAGATGTCAAGCAAGTAGTAATTTCATTGTAAAGTCCAAAGTCGAACCACAGGGAAATGGGGATTTTAGAATGAAAAAAAAAATATTTAATAAAAAATGTTTGTGTGTTTAAGAGAGATTGATTTGGTAGTTGAATCTTAAAACAAATAAACTTAAATAGCTTGAGAAAATAATTTGGAAAAATACTAAGGCATTAGATACTTCTTCAATAACAATTGGGCACTAAATTAATCCTAATTTCCAATCACAATTGAGAAACAACTGGGGAGTCAACTCAATTAGAAGATTTATCAATGATTAATGACGAAATTCTATAAGATATAATCAATAAACTAATCTAAAAGATTCCAAATATCCAATTGTTAATTACAAGCATGTAACATGTCCGAAGTCAATGATAAATCAAGCAATTAATCAATCAAACATCTTAATTCATATAAATCAACAATTCAACTAATTAGAATAATTCATTAACAATTCAACTTAAGCTTTTACATCTAGTTATTCTACTCACAGGAAATCTCAAGTTTCCATCACATTTAATATAGTAATTTGAGATATTAAATAGAGATAAAAAAAATTTAAATAAAAGAATTTAACAATTAAATAAAAACATCAGTTAAAGCTCATAGGATTAATTATATACCCAAATGCATACTGAATTTTCTCCTAACCTTAGTAAAAGCGTTTAGTCAATCATTAATTGGGGCTACACACAAAATTAAAGAAAGATTAAAGAAAAAAGTTTCCAGATCTGGAAAATTCCCCAAAAAGTTGTAAAAAGTACAGAGAGTACTTCCCAAATCGGAGGAAGATGACCCAAGCCTCGTTTCATCGAGCTCTTTGATTGGCTGTGAATAAGGACACACATCTTGAGGTGGCTAAAGTAACATCCGAACACGAATCTTAGATTTACATGCGTTTGGATGTGAACAATGTATCGTTAGTATGTGAGAAGCTAAGAGTTCTTGCAATTTTTCCTTTAATGTAGAACCCGCTTTCGACAAGTCATATGATGGCCGTACGTGGTCTTCATGGCTCTTTTCTTCAATGCTCTCCCTTCCTTTGTGCCATCCGTTCCCATATTTGTCTTCTTATCTTATTATTTCGTCGTTTTACTTGTAAAATAAGTAAGTTCTTGCAATTTTTCTTTGATTCAGAACCCCGCTTTCAACTTGGTCATATGATGTCCTTACGTGATCTTCAAGGCTCTTTTCATCAATGCTCTCCCTTCCTTTGTGTTATCCATTCCCATATTTGTCTTCTTACCTTCTTATTTCATCATTTTACCTACAAAATAGGCAAACACAAGTTAAATTATGATAGAATGAAATATAGCATTAATCTCATACAATTAAGTACATACTTGTGACAATTGACCCTTAAATAATCTGATAAATATGCATTATTTAGGCTTAATTACTATGGCGGTGGATCTGACGAAAAATTCTAGTGAATATCAATCAGATCTCGAGTACCTTTCAGGAGCATTCAACGATAAAGTCGGCCTGCCTCCACCAACCACGTTGCTAAGCGGCTTTGAGAATTAGGAGGAGGAAACCGAGTTGGTACGGACTTCATCCAAACTCTGTGAGTTACAGGGGTTCGAGGATCAGATTTTGATTTATGGTGACCTAAAACATTGTTGATACAGTAGCACAAACGGACTGCAGACTTAGACAAAGCATATTGTCAAATTGTTTTCTTTAATTTTTTTAGCAACTTTGAAAAAGTTTACAACAAATACTTTAATTCAACACCTCAGATGTTCCTCAGCATTGAATTTGAATGTTTTAGAGCAATCAATTATTTATTTCATGAAAAATCTAAATCAATATCAAATTAAAATCAATTGGAAAAAATAGCTAGTAATTTCATTGTTTTTCATCAAATTTATATATGTAATGTAAAACTTGTTAATATATTTTGTAAACTGAATTTTTTTTTTTTTATGTTTAGGCAAGATCGAACATATTCGGGGTTGAATTTTTTGAATTTTTTTAGAATGGAACGCTAAAAACTTGATTTGATATAATAATTTACTATTTTAAACTTTGTAAAGTTGTAAATTAGTATTGCCAAAACAAATATAACATACTTTTGGATGGATTGTATTCAAGGGTATGATGGTAAATTTATGTCAAAATTATGAGATTTGATCAATATGTAAATGGGTTAGTACATGGGGCGCACAGTGTCCGAAAGTAGTAGCCAACTGAAGGATGGAATAAAAAAAAATATGCTAATGCAAACTTTTAGCTGGCTGCCAAGGGATTACTTTGGATAGGACTGAGCTCTAAATCCAACCAGGTCCAATTTGTCTGAGTTCAGCCCAACACACCCTTATTAAGGTATTATCGTAGTTGGNTCGTCTGAGTTCAGCCCAACACACCCTTATTAAGGTATTATCGTAGTTGGGATTTAATTCATCTTCACTCTACATTTCAAAATTTTTGTCAAATTATTGAACTTTCACCGGGTCTCATTGGGACCCAAGCAAATTCATTGTTGAGTCCATGGAACTCAAGAATGGATTACTTAAACTGATAATTAAAACTTTTATATTAAGAGGATCNGAACTTTCACCGGGTCTCATTGGGACCCAAGCAAATTCATTGTTGAGTCCATGGAACTCAAGAATGGATTACTTAAACTGATAATTAAAACTTTTATATTAAGAGGATCTGAATTCAATTGTAGTTTTTTTTTTAATCCAAATCAATGAACTAAACAAGCATATATAACAAACTTCATCATTTGTAATAGGTGAAAATCATTCCACCAAAAGAACCACACATAACACACTCAATTATTTTATTGCTAGTCAATCTTTTAGAAAAGATGCCACCAAACATAACCCAAACTAGTCATATACTCTTATAACAAGTTTAAGAGTAGTGTGATGGAATGTTTATGTTTGTTACTTTTATTCATAAAATATACTATATTAACTTGTCACACCCTAAGATATTGATTTCTAGTGATTCTCCCACTAGAATTGTTTCTGGAGAAGCTCAATCACTTTCTCGTCCACTTGAAATGCCTTGGTAAGAACATCAACAGAAATGGGTGGTGTCAAGCCAAAGACAGCATCTGTGATAGTGATGATCCTTGGATTTTGGCTGCTTAGAGCGACAATAGCCACCGCATTAGTTTTGCCCACATTGAATTGGAAGTGAATGAGACCAATCGGGAACACAAAGACATCTCCCGCATGTAAGACCTTGGTGAAGAGGCGGTTGCCAGAGTTCAAATTGGAAGTGACAAAACCAACATGCAGGGTACCCTCCAAGACAACAAGGATTTCGGTAGCACGAGGGTGGGTATGGGGTGGGTTGAGGCCATTGGGACCAAAGTCAATACGAGCTAATGAGATACCAAGAGTGTTGAGCCCTGGTATTTGTTCCACGTTTACT
>CAUOFW020004902.1:398352-425955 GCA_963454935.2 Ilex paraguariensis | reverse complement strand
TATGAGCAGGGGCTAGTTCACTACTACCATACAGGTAGAGGATCAATGAAACTAACTCATCAGCTTTTTGCAGATGATACCCCAATATTTATTGAAGTTTGTGAGAAGATATGAAATTTCTTCAGGCTAGCAAGTGAATAAGTCCAAAAGCTCTTTATATTGTTCTGCTAAGATCTCTTTAGCAAGGAAGCATTCACTCTCCGATTGTGCTCATATCCCCTTGAAGAATTTCCCTTTTACATACTTGGGTTGCCCCATTATCAGAAATAGAGTTAAATTGATCAATTTTGAGGAGTTGTTAAGGAAATTCTAGTTGAAGCTTGAAGGATGGTATACAAAGATGTTGTCTAATATGGACAGAATAGTATTAATTCAATCAGTTTTCAGCTCGATTCTTATCCATTTACTTGTTTCACTATATTTGCCTAAAGGAATTATCTCTAAGCTAAATTATGTTGTGGCCTCATTTCTTTGGTCTGGTAAATCAAATATCAACAAAAGACACTGGTGTTCTTGGAAAAATATTACTATGCCTGAGGAAGGAGGATTGGGAATAAGAAAATTTGAGGATGTGCAACAAGCATTCAGAATGAAAACATGTATGGAGTTTGCTTAATGTTCAGTCTATCTGGTCAAAACATTTCTTTGCTTAATACTTGAAAAACCAACATATGCTCACTAGCTCAGCACATAACCATCCCAAGAGTTACAGGGATTTGGCATCATTGTTTGAGCTGGTCTCTAGTAATTCATTGGTGTTGGTGGGTTCTGGATGTTCAGTGAATTTTTGGTGTGATAACTGGATTGGTGAAGGTCCACTGATTCATAGGAATTATGTGGTGCCTACTGTCTTCCCAAAGCTTTCTTAGTTGTTTGTAGAAGGACATTGGGAATTGGAAGAGGTTTATCAATTACTGGATGATTAATTGTTACAGGAGATTACAGATGTGTAGTTGGACTTGTCAACAAGAGAGGACAAGATTATTTGGCAACACTCTTCATATGGAAACTTTACTCTTAAGTTTGCTTAGAATATTATAAGATCAGAATGACATTTTAATGCTCAAGCTGCAACAATTTGGAAAAAGAAGGTGCCACCAAGTTGATCAGCACAAAAACATGGCAGATATTATATGCTAATCTACCCTTTTTGTACTTGCTTTTGTTGTGATTTTGGGGAGAAATGCGTTTAATTTTCGTTTTAATGGAGTTGTGTGTAAACGCAAGTAAAAAGATGTAAATGGTTTGAGTTAAACCCCCATTGAAGTGGTTGAAGCCAATAAAGATGAGGGGTAGCTTAGAGGAAGGTTTTGAGGTTGAAGAAACCAAGAAAAATGCAAGTTGGCTAAAAACCTTTTGGAAGGTTTTTCCTTGGTCTACCTTCTTCACTGTCAAAACCTTCTGGAAGGTTTTTTCTACTGGTTTTCTCATTTAACTATTCCTGCACAAACCTTACGGAAGGTTTTGCCTATTGGTTTCCTCATTTAACTGTTCGTGGACAAACTTTTGGAAGGTTTATGTCGACCTTCTAGAAGGTTTTGCCCAGATTGCCTAGACAACCAGTAACTCAAGCTCTTCCATTTAGGGGAGATTAGCACAAAACCATCACATATATTGTATGCTAATCAACCCTTTTATACTTGCTTTTGTCATGAAATTGGTAAGAAATGTGTTTAATCTCAACTTTAATGGAGTTTTGTGTAAATGTAGGTGAAAANGAAATAATATTTGCTAGGGACTAGCAAAGCTCAAGTTGGGGGATGTGATTAGCACAAAAACATGACATATATTGTATGCTAATCAACGCTTTTAATGGAGTTTTGTGTAAATGTAGGTGAAAAGTCATAAATGGTTGGAGTTATACCTCCAATGAAGTGTTTGATATCAATGAAGATGAGGGGATGACTTAAAGGAAGGCTTGGAGGGTGAAGAAATGAAGAAAATTTCATTTTGGATGAAAACCTTCCGGAAGGTTTGAACAGAGACCTTCTGGAAGGTTTGTGATTGGCTTGCCTATTCACTGCCAGAAATCTTCCGGAAGGTTTTGTCTACTAGAATGAACCTTCCCGAAGGTTTGCATATACCTTCCGGAATTTTTTGCTTACTGGAATGTTCATTTAACTGTTTTAGCACAAACTTTCTGAAAGGTTTGTGTCGACCTTTCGAAAGGTTTTGCCCAGATTGCACAGATAGCCTGCAATTCAAGGTCTATCATTTGGAAGGCCCCACTTACATTTCTCCAGGTCCCCTGACATCCCTTACACATCTACAGGCCTCCCCTCACCTCTAGTTGGACTTTAAAGGCCTCGACATTAATGAAGATGAGAGAGAAAAGCAAGGCAAAGTGAGGGGAAGGTTGTGCTTGTCCTAGCTTGCAACATTTCATCCAATCAGCTCCCCTCTTGATGGGAGACCTATCACACACCCAAGGAGCTCTTTATGGACAAAAATAGGGATTCATTATGTATTATTCTGGATGTATTACATTATAGGGAGATAAGCTCTAGGTAAAAGACATAGTTAGAGAGAGAAAGCTTGAGATTTTTACATTTTATCCATCCATTTCACTTGTAATCCCTTGTAAGGATATTGTAAACTTCCTTTATTGTCTTTAATGTCATTTATTACAAGCACATTTCAAGTTTAGTTTTTCATTTTGGATTTCACCATTAATGCATTCAAGTTCTTCATTTTCAAGCTTTACGATGGGTATTAAAGGCACTTTCCTATAGTTTATGTTTTCTTGCATTAACTTAGCTCAAATCTTCATTCCTTTACAATGTCTTTCCATTACATTATTGTCTTTGTTTTATGTATGAGTAGCTAAGTTCTTAAGTTGGCTAATCCAAGGGAGACCTCCTCTTGGGTATGTCATTTCAACTCATTTTCTTTCCTCCTTGTAGTGTATGTTGGTTTGGTTTGATTAGGTTGAGTGAGAACGTGGTTGTGTGTTCTTGATACACCGTAGGCATTGTCACGGGGTATGCTTGAATCCTCACCTCCATCCTAGTCCCGTGCTTCCTACGAATCAATCAAACATCTAAGTACCATTGGAGGAAGGTCTTGAATTGATTTGGCATTCCCATAGGAATGACCCCTTCGGATTAGCCAACACTTATTCCATTTCATTTTCTATCACAAACAACAAATCACCAAACTCAAACTCAAAAGATTTTACACTTTTACATTTTTACCTAAATCACCTTCAACACAATTCATATCCTTCCTTGAGGAGATGACCTTGGAGTACGATTTTCTAATAAAACACGACACTCGAAAGTCTCCCTATGCTTGGGCAACACTTTTGTTCACACACACACACACACATACATTTCATTCCACCAATATTCCATTTTTCATTTTTTGCATCGAACCTGAATGAGAGTGGCACATACCCATACACATAGGGCATATACACAAAGAGGGGTCTTNATACATTTCATTCCACCAATATTCCATTTTTCATTTTTTGCATCGAACTTGAATGAGAGTGGCACATACCCATACACATAGGGCATATACACAAAGAGGGGTCTTGTGCGGAGAATTGGGAATACAACGGAAACCAGCAAGCATGGGCACATACTAATAAATAAAAAAGTATTTTTTAAAAAATTGTGCAGAATTACCCCTATAAATTGGAACTTTCCAAAATTTTCAATGTGTATACAGCACACCCAACTTAATCTAGACATTAACTAATATACAAAAAATCATAGCATCTCAACATCCAATAATTCTAAACATCCTAACAGACATTAACAAACTTTAAAATAGAACATCCGGGTAAGTAAGATATGGCCAAGTTGATATACCTAATCGTCTCTCATTTGGTCAAGTTGGTCCCGATAGTGACGCAAAACATGGGTCGGAGTGTGCTGCTCTAAAAATGTGACATTCTATCTATAAAGTTCAACAAATATATAAACACATAACAATACGTAAAATGTCTACTTAACGTTTGATCATTACAACTCACCTACAACCAAGGGGACCATCATGCTCTGCGTGTGCATCAACATCGACATGTGTAGCTTCGCCATGTACATTAGCTCCATCTCCTATTGCATCAGCCCCATCATGTGCAAGTAGAACATCCTTTTGGCCATGAAATGTAGCTACACTATGGGGAATGTGTTGTCGTGGTAGCACGCGCTGTGGGACAATGTTTGATAGATGCTCTCATGCCCATAACTACATACACAATATAATGTTTCTAAATTTATATAGTTATAAAAGAATATGTCAGCAAAATCAATAGAAGTTTGCCATTACCTGAATCATAATAAGTGGACCGCTAATATCTTTCGCATCCTGCTTGGTAGAAAGACTTATCTCCCGGTACAACCATGTAAGGGCCGCACTACCCTAACTAAAATTGTTGGCTGCATCAAGGTCGACAAGTAAAGGTAAGAAATAAGCTAAACTCTGCTCGACGACTTATCGCCAAACAAAAAGCCCCCAGTCAACAATAGTATGTAGGCTCGAGCGTAACATCTACAAACTGCTATGTCACATCAACAGGGATCGCATGGCCCAAATGCTCGGACAATGCACTAAGCCATATTGTGGACTTGTCTATGGCTCCATCTACTGGTGTGAACCCCAGTAACTCAATAGACATGACACTCCACTGCTGCACATCATGCACAGTATCCATTCCACATACAGGCATCTCATCAATTGGCAGGCCGAGTAATATAGCTATGTTCTGAAGTGTGATGGTGGCCTCACCAACTAGCATGTGAAATGTNAGTGCACTAAGCCATATTGTGGACTTGTCTATGGCTCCATCTACTGGTGTGAACCCTAGTAACTCAATAGACATGACACTCCATTGCTGCACATCATGCACAGTATCCATTCCATATACAGGCATCTCATCAATTGGCAGGCCGAGTAATATAGCTATGTTCTGAAGTGTGATGGTGGCCTCACCAACTAGCATGTGAAATGTGTGTGTCTCAACCTGCCAACGCTCAACAAGTGCAGTAATAAGATACAAGTCAAGCTGAATGTACGTAAGACGATATGTCCCATAAAATTCAGTTGTGTGTAGATGATGAATAACCCACTCATCAGTGATGGTAACTCGACGAAATGGAGCCTCAGATTATGTACAATGTAAAGGTGGGAGCTCAATGCCCTCCCAAATAGCAGTCGTTCGATGCTCACGTTGTAATGATAGTATGCAAGCATCATCGGGACCTGGATGTAGTAATGAGCGCGGATCATGATCCATGCCCACAACCTACATAACATCCAAACAAAAAAATTACATCACTAATATATAAATAACATCGATAAAATNGGGAGCTCAATGCCCTCCCAAATAGCAGTCGTTCGATGCTCACGTTGTAATGATAGTACGCAAGCATCATCGGGACCTGGATGTAGTAATGAGCGCGGATCATGATCCATGCCCACAACCTACATAACATCCAAACAAAAAAATTACATCACTAATATATAAATAACATCGACAAAATATGGTACTGAGTCACAGTGTTAATACATCATAAATATGTACATAACGTTGTTAATATATGTTAGCGAGTAACATTGTTAATACATCATACACATAAAGAAGTGGTAACACCAATAATTAACGTCTAAATCAATAAGTTTTCAAAAAAAATATTAATTAAGAAATACGAGCAAAAACACAACAATAGGGGCATTGTTATTACATAAATAACATCACAACATACAAAGTTTCGAATTCAGTTATACAATTCATAAAGTAATAAGTAAAATTTAAATAAGCACATATACATAANCCAATAATTAACGTCTAAATCAATAAGTTTTCAAAAAAAAAATATTAATTAAGAAATACGAGCAAAAACACAACAATAGGGGCATTGTTATTACATAAATAACATCACAACATACAAAGTTTCGAATTCAGTTATACAATTCATAAAGTAATAAGTAAAATTTAAATAAGCACATATACATAACATATTTATATAGTGGATGACCCATTGCAGAAGCTGATTGGTTCTTTGCTAGACATGTTCGACGATCGTACCCTGCTTTCAAACAAATATTGTAGTCTTTTATTTTGCTCCCTTCTCTTGGGAAATCNATAGTGGATGACCCATTGCAGAAGCTGATTGGTTCTTTGCTAGACATGTTCGACGATCGTATCCTGCTTTCAAACAAATATTGTAGTCTTTTATTTTGCTCCCTTCTCTTGGGAAATCTATTTCATTGCATATGTGTGATTTCTATAGATGTCCTCTACTTTCTCGACGCAACTACCTATCAGGGCATANTCTATTTCATTGCATATGTGTGATTTCTATAGATGTCCTCTACTTTCTCGACGCAACTACCTATCAGGGCATAATATAGGACCATCGGTATCATCCTAATAATCTTGGTGGTGTAAATGATAAAGTTTAGATGCCCAAGTTAACTCAAGTGCTTGGATGCTGAATACTGAATCGATTAAATGCTAGAAACTAAAATGGAAATCCGAGCAAGCGGCCATAACATGAGAACAAGGCATTTTATAAATTGTAAATTTCCCACAAATGCATGTCCGATCATTAATACACACAACATGTGTATTGCCATTATTACTGTCCACCTCCTCAACTTCCTGTCACATATGAAATGGTGTAATAGTACACATTCCTGCTTTTATCAGGTTGGGTCACATAAATTCGATTGCATCAGGGGACTACTCCATACCATTGTCTACGCAGTGTTGTGCATGTTCACGGCGCTCACAAAAGTATTTTGTGAGTCGTTAAAATATGAATTTCACACATGCAGTGATGAGAAGCATCCTTACACTTTTGAGTGCACCATTGAATACCTCAAAAACATTGGTTGTGGTTGGTCCATATCGTCGGCCGCCATCATGGGCAAGTGTCTATTGTTAATATATGTTAGTGAGTAACATTGTTAATACATCATACACAGAGAGAAGTGGTAACGCCAANGCCGGCCGCCATCATGGGCAAGTGTCTACTATTAATATATGTTAGTGAGTAACATTGTTAATACATCATACACAGAGAGAAGTGGTAACGCCAATACTTAACGTCTAAATCAATTAAGTTTTCGAAAAAAATAAGAAATGCGAGCAAAAATACAACATTAGGGGCATTGTTATTACATTAATAACAACATACAAAGTTTTGAATTCAGTTATACATTTCATAAAGCAATAAGTAAAAGTTAAATAAGCATGTATACATAACATATTTATGGTGGATGAACCATTGTAGAAGCTGATTGGTTCTTTGCTGGACATGTTCGACGATTGTGCTGTATTTGCGAACAAATATTGCAATGGTTTATTTTGCTCCCTTCTCTTGGGAAATCCATTTCATTGTATATGTGCAATGTTTGTAGACGTCCTATACTTCCTCGACGCAACAACCTATCAGGGCATAATGTAGGACCATCGGTACCATCCCAATAATTTTGGTGGTGCAGATGATGAAGTTTAGATGCCCAAGTTGATTCAAATGTCTGGATGCTAAATACTAAATCAATTAAATGCTAGACACTAACATGAAACTATGAGCAAGCGGCCATAACAAGAGAACAAGACATTTTATAAATTGTAAATTTTTCACAAGTGCATGTCCGGTCATTAATACATACAACGTGTGTATTACCATTATTAGTGACCACCTCCGACACTTTTAGTCGTATATGAAATGGTATAATAGTACTGTAACGCCCCAAAACTCACCTTGGACGTCATTACAATCTATAAACCATTCACATCATGCGAGCAACTAAATAATTCCATTATTAAAGAAATTTCATCCCTCCAATAGATATGTTTACAATATTATCCCAAAAGGATAGGCCAACCATGGTCATTACATCCCAAAAGATTCACATTTAAACTTGCAGCGGAATTACAAAAGGATTGATTTTGCATAGTCTCAAAATAAATTACCTAGTCTAGAACAAAAAAGAATATAACTCTAGACGTTTACCTCGGGATCCACATTCCCTTCTATAGGAGCTTCNTTTCACAAGTGCATGTCCGGTCATTAATACATACAACGTGTGTATTACCATTATTAGTGACCACCTCCGACACTTCTAGTCGTATATGAAATGGTATAATAGTACTGTAACGCCCCAAAACTCACCTTGGACGTCATTACAATCTATAAACTATTCACATCATGAGAGCAACTAAATAATTCCATCATTAAAGAAATTTCATCCCTCCAATAGATATGTTTACAATATTATCCCAAAAGAATAGGCCAACCATGGTCATTACATCCCAAAAGATTCACATTTAAACTTGCAGCGGAATTACAAAAGGATTGACTTTACATAGTCTCAAAATAAATTACCTAGTCTAGAACAAAAAAGAATATAACTCTAGACGTTTACCTCGGGATCCACATTCCCTTCTATAGGAGCTTCCCAATGTGGTTGTTCATCTACTCCTAGCTCCTCCTCTAGCACATAATCTGAAAAATATGTTGTTTGTAGGGGGTGAGCACGAAGCTCTATAGCAACATTCTTCCAAACTCATAAAACATTTAGAAAGCATGTAAAAACAAGTCGGTCTCATTCTACAAATATCATATATTAAATTTTGAAAGAAAACATGAACATTTCAATAGATCTCAAGTTTACACAATAGCAATAATTTAAATGATCTGTAAAATGACTTTCCAAAACAATAAACCATTTCTAACCATAAGCCATTTCCCACAAGTTCTCGTAGAGTCTCNATGTTTAGAAAGCATGTAAAAACAAGTCGGTCTCATTCTGCAAATATCATATATTAAATTTTGAAAGAAAACATGAACATTTCAATAGATCTCAAGTTTACACAATAGCAATAATTTAAATGATCTGTAAAATGACTTTCCAAAACAATAAACCATTTCTAACCATAAGCCATTTCCCACAAGTTCTCGTAGAGTCTCATACCTCNACATTTAGAAAGCATGTAAAAACAAGTCGGTCTCATTCTACAAATATCATATATTAAATTTTGAAAGAAAACATGAACATTTCAATAGATCTCAAGTTTACACAATAGCAATAATTTAAATGATCTGTAAAATGACTTTCCAAAACAATAAACCATTTCTAACCATAAGCCATTTCCCACAAGTTCTCGTAGAGTCTCATACCTCCACAAGCTCTTGTCGGAAACCAATTCCACGCAATAAACATGTTCTCATGTATGTTGGTTGTTTCCCATGAATCTACACAATGACTCTACCTCGTTCACCCAAACCTAACCACACAAATCACTTTAGGGAGGGTGTATACCGTCTCCCACGGCATTGACGAATCCTCCCTAGGAAAGGTATACCCACCCTCAACCTCGAACTTACGTGAATAATAGTGGTTGTTCTCACAAACAACAAACCATTACAAGTGTTAGGAAACCATCTCACCCCCACTGGAATAGACTAATCTCTAACACTCTACGGCAGTGCTCAAATGTAATTCAAGTCCATCACAACAACCATGCAAGAGATACAATTCCAATCATTTTCTCAAATCATGAGTAAATTCAAAATTCCCAAATTTCATAATTTGTAATACAAGAGAACAATATAAGAAAAATAAACAAGAAATCATCACAAATACCATTTGTTGTTTAATACAAAGCACTAGAGTTTTGAAATCAAGAAAAATTGAACATTAAGAAGAAAAATCTATTTTTCTCAAAAACTAGGGTTTTAATGGCCATCAAACCATAATACCTTCAAAACATGGTGATACTTGTAAAAACTTCAACGAACAAGTATTTCATATCATATATTTAAGATTTAGAAGTAAAACATGTATATATATAAACCCTAGCCTCAATGGACAAGAATGGAAGAAATCCTTACCTTGAAATCAAGAATTTCCAATTAAAAGCCCAAGCTTTGAAGACCTTCTTCCTCCCTTTTCTTTCTCTCTTTATCNCTTACCTTGAAATCAAGAATTTTCAATTAAAAGCCCAAGCTTTGAAGACCTTCTTCCTCCCTTTTCTTTCTCTCTTTATCTTCNTCAAAACATGGTGATACTTGTAAAAACTTCAACGAACAAGTATTTCATATCATATATTTAAGATTTAGAAGTAAAACATGTATATATATAAACCCTAGCCTCAATGGACAAGAATGGAAGAAATCCTTACCTTGAAATCAAGAATTTCCAATTAAAAGCCCAAGCTTTGAAGACCTTCTTCCTCCCTTTTCTTTCTCTCTTTATCTTCTCCTAGGGTTCTAAGAGATTTGTGGTGAGAGTGGAATGAAAGAATGGGACAAATGGGGCTTAGAATGGTGTTTTAAAATATAAAAATCCTGATTTTTTTTACTGTTCGGCAAGCTTCAGATAAAGCATACCGATACGCGTACCGATACTGTTCAGCTACTGGAGTTCGGTGTACCGGTACGGTTTGACTGGCAGATTTTTGCTCTAACTTTCAGTGCAGTTTTGGCCCATGTAGAGGTCGAATTGAAAAAGTTTCGTGAAANTACTGTTCGGCAAGCTTCAGATAAAGCATACCGATACGCGTACCGATACTGTTCAGCTACTGGAGTTCGGCGTACCGGTACGGTTTGACTGGCAGATTTTTGCTCTAACTTTCAGTGCAGTTTTGGCCCATGTAGAGGTCGAATTGAAAAAGTTTCGTGAAAACACTTTTGTTGCCCTAGATGTCTATTATCTACTGTACAAATTCCAGATAAAATTAATATCAGGATAAAAATATATGGCCACAATACTAGGCAATGTCCAAGATTTCTTTTTACCCAAACTCTCTCTAAAGTGTGCTTTCACTCCGGACTACTTCCAAACTTCTACAACATACCCTATTACCTCAACTAACATTTTTATCTTTACTTTTACAATCTACATAGTTCATGCATACTTCATTACATCTATTAGCATTTCAAAAACATAATTACTTTACTATATGATAATAAGAATGTGGGGGTTTACATTCCACCCCCCTTAAAGAAAGTTTCGTCCTCGAAACTTACCTTAGGTAGCGAACAAATGAGGGTACTTCTCTTGCATCTCTAGCTCTGGTTCCCAAGTAGCTTCCTCCACATCGTGATGTTGCCACAAGACTTTTACCAGTTGAATGACTTTATTGCCAAACACCTTCTCCTTGGTATCGAGAATCTTCACCGATTGTTCTTCATATGTTTCCCCATCTTGAATTTCTATATCCTCAAAATCTAGAACATGCGTTATATCCGATTGACACTTTCTCAACATTGACACATGGAACACATCATGTACCCCCTGACAACTGAGCTGGTAACCGAAGTTGATACGCCGCTTTGCCCACTGCTTTAATCACTTCAAATGGTCCGATGTACCTTGGAGCCAATTTTTCCTTTTTGCCGAATCTCAAAACTCCCTTCTTAGGCGACACTTTGAGGAAAATATAGTCCCCTTCTTGGAACTCCAATGGTCTTCGTCTTCTGTCCGCATAGCTTTTCTGTCTACTTTGTGCTGTGTCTAGTCTCTCCCGGATGAGTTGAATCTTCTTAGTAGTTTTTCGAACAATTTCCAGCCCAGACAAGCTACTATCGCCCGCTTCTAACCAACACGTCGGTGATCGACATGGCCTTCCATACAATGCNCTGTGTGTAGTCTCTCCCGGATGAGTTGAATCTTCTCTGTAGTTTTTCGAACAATTTCCAGCCCAGACAAGCTACTATCGCCCTCTTCTAACCAACACGTCGGTGATCGACATGGCCTTCCATACAATGCTTCATACGGAGCCATTCCAATACTTGTCTGGTAACTGTTGTTGTACATAAATTCCACCAACGGCAAATAGTCACTCCAACTTCCCTTGAAGTCCAATACGTAAGCACGGAGCATATCCTTCAAAATCTATATCACCCTCTTGGATTGGCCATCCGTTTGGGGATGAAAAACGGTGTTAAAATACAATTCTGTCCCCATAGCTCGTTGTAGAGTTTGCCAAAATTGCNTGTATCACCCTCTCGGATTGACCATCCGTTTGGGGATGAAAAGCGGTGTTAAAATACAATTCTGTCCCCATAGCTCGTTGTAGAGTTTGCCAAAATTGCGCCACAAAATGGGAATCACGATCCGATACGATAGAAAGTGGAACTCCATGCAATTTCATGATCTCGCGGATATACAGCTTGCTCAAGGTCTCTAGAGTGTCCGTGGTCTTCATACTTAAGAAATGTGCAGACTTGATGAGTCTATCAAATATAAACCATACTTGTAAACCCCCACATGTCTAAACTATCAACAATCATCCAATTAGCTTCGTTTTGCNGATGAGTCTATCAACTATAAACCATACTTGTAAACACCCATATGTCTAAACTATCAACAATCATCCAATTAGCTTCGTTTTGCATTTAATGTCTCTATTTACATTCTAAATCAAAATATAAGAATAATAAGTATATTTAGGCTCCAAATAAGTATAAAAGGTTAAATATTATAAGAGAAACAAATATAACATTTTGCATTCTCATCAATTAGCTAGCTTAGAGGAATTGAAGAAAAATATTGATGGATATACTAGTTCAACATCATTTTGTTATAAATGATTCTAGGAGACGGATGATAATTTGGTTTTGGTTAATGAATGATGCTAGACATGGATCTTTATACAAGTCATATTATCTATATTGGATATGGGTATGAGATATAATTTGTGACAAAAGACACTCAAACTCGGGTTAGACAAGTATAGAAGAACCAAGCAGTCCAGCAGACTACCTTTCACCAATTTGATCATACCTCTTTGTTGGAAAGTCCAAATTGTGCACCGTTATTTTTGTTAGAACCCTAACTCGTATATCTTTACAACCATATAGGTCACACATACTAGAAATATCTGAGTCAAATTATTTTATTCTCTAAATTTGATCAAAAATTTGTACAATGGTGTTCCTTAGATAGTAAAATGTTGTACTNAAATCTGAGTCAAATCATTTTATTCTTTAAATTTGATCAAAAATTTGTACTATGGTGTTCCTTAGATAGTAAAATATTGTACTTTCTTCTTAGACTTTGGAAGTGTAAACCCCCACATGTTTATCTTAATATAGTAATGTACTTGTTTAGTGATTCGTATATATGTAATGATGTAAGAATAAACCATATATATTAAAACCGTAAGAATAAATACTTGAAAAGAATAAAATAATAATTTTAATGCTTCGAGTGTAAATTTATTTTAGTTTTAAAATAAATCATAAAAATAAATGTTTTTAGGTTAAAATAACATTAAAAATGAATCCAGAACGTCGAAAAATCTTAGGGTAGTCATACGGATCAAATTGGAGATTTTTAGTGGCAAAATCGTAATTTTGGAGAAAATAAAAACAGACTGTGAACAATATTTTTCGGGGTTGGCTGTGTCTAAAACACTGATTTCAGCCCTTTACCCTCATTTCTTTCACTCCAATCTCACCCCACACCTCTTGAAACCCTAGGAGAAGGTAAAGGAAAGGAAGGAAATGAGAAATGAGGTCTATAGGGCTTGGGCTTTCACTTGGAATTTTTGATTCAAGATAGGGGTTTCTTTCACTCTTATTCATTGAGGCTAGGGCTATATATATGTTTTTGACTCTAAATCTTATATATGTGTTAGTAAATCTTTGATGTTTGATATTCTTGCAAATATTATCATGTTTAAACAAAGCTATGCTTGGATAGCCATGAAACCTCTATTTCTTGTTTTGAAAACCCTTGTTCTCATGAGAGATGAATTTTTCTCTCAATATTTATTTGTTCTTGATTTCTAAAACTTTAGTGCTTTGTGATGAGTAATAAATGATGTTGTTGTGATATTTTATATTTTTCCTTAATTGGTTATTGGAATTGTTACATGATAAATTTGGGAATTTTTGAGATTGTGAATTTTGTATTTATTTAGAATTGTTTGTGAATTGAGAATATTTTGGTTTTCTCATTTGTATGGTTTTTGTGATGGACTTGGATTGCCATCGAGAGATGTCATAGAGTGTTAGAGGTTAGTCTATCCTAGTGGGGGTGAGATGGTTTCCTAACACTTGTAGTGGATTGTCATTTGGTAATGTGACCACTATCGTTCATTGAAGTTCAAATAAGGGATGATATATTTTTACTAGGAAGGGACTCGTCACTGCCATTGGGATGGTAGACGCCCTTTCCTAAAGTGCTTGTGATTGTGATTGTGATTAGTGGACTAGGTATAATCGTTGGGTAGATTCATGAGAAGCAATCAACATACAGGATAAGGGGATGAACCAAAATTCATGGGATGATGGGTTGGATCGTCTTGCCGGTGCATTGGTATGGGACAATGCATCGGAAGGCGTCATTCCTAAATGGTTTAAAGTTGAAAATGGTATATTGTTGTGAAATTTACTTTATCCTTTCACTTGATTATTGTTACGGCTTAAACTTGGGATCTATTTAAAATGTCATATTTTTCCTTCAAAATTGATATATGTTATTTACGAAATGAGACCGACCGATTTTTATCTGTTTTCTAAACCTTGTTCGAGTTTGGAAAGATTTTTCCTACAGAGCTTCGTGCTCACCCCCTACAGTTAAACATTTTACAGATTATGGGTCAGAGGAGGAGCTCAGTGCTAATGAGCCGGGCCATGGAGAAGCTTCATTAGAGGGGTATTTGGATCCCGAGTGGGACATCTAGAGATGTCGTTTATTTTTGTGCTAGATTAGGAACGATTATGTACAATCATGTAAAGTTTAGTATTTTATTTATTCTGCTACTAAGTTCAAATGTAATTCTTTTGATGTAGTAGCCTGGTTTGGGCTTATTCTTTTGGATAATATTGTAAATATTTTTGGGATAAATGGACCCGATGTGGTCAATGTAGTATATTTGCATAGGTTGTATTTTGGGTAGAGCTCCCCGAACAAATGAGACTCTGGCCGAATTTTATTAAATTAAGGACCCCCTGGTTATTTATGAATTTTATTAATTGTTCTCATGTTATGAATGATTTTAGAAGGTAATGCCTTCCAGGGTGGTTTTTGGGGCGTTACAAAATTTGGTATCAAAGCTTAGGCTTTAGGTCTTACATGAGAGCTGTAGGTTATAGATCACCACTAGAGATGTAGGATTAGGGTGAAGGAAATTGTTGGTCTAGTTTTATTTGAACCATATGCTTTAGATTAAAAATAATACTTAGGATATCTGGTACATCAATGAAACTAAATTGTGAATTGATGTGCAAAATGAACGACAGAAATGTACGCGGACGTGGACGTGGGCGTGGTCGTGGAGGCCAAGCACCACCACCTCCCGATGCCATGCAAGGCATATATCAATGCTTGAGAGAGGTTACCATTCTGGTGCAAAGCCAGAATGGAAACAACAACAACCACAACCACAATGGTGGAGTGCATCCTCTAGCACAAGTACCAGGCAATGGAAACGGAGATCGAAGGATGGTAGTTCTTCGAGAATTTCTGAGGCAACGTCCACCTATGTTTCAGGGGAGCTCTCAACCCTTAGAAGCGGATAAGTGGATTCGTCGTATAAGGAACGTTTGTGATGGCATTAGAGTTGCCGAGGACTTGAGGGTTGGCTTGGCTACTTACTTGTTTGAGGGGGAGGCCGACCATTGGTGGAATTCAGTAAAGAGACGAAGGAACCCCGATGCACTTACTTGGGATGAGTTTGACCAAATCTTTCAAGATAAATATTTTCTCGAGTTAGTTAGAGATAAGATGAGTGCTGATTTCCTCGCTCTTTGACAGGGTAGCTTGACTGTGATGGAGTATGATAGGAAGTTTGATGAGTTATCCAGATATGTCATAGAGTTCATCTCCACAGAGGCCAGGAGGGCCAAGCGTTTCGAACAGGGTTTAAGGCCGGCAATTAGAGAGAAGCTGGTGGCTCTTAGGATCCATGACTATGGAGACATAGTGGATAGAGCTACACTGGTAGAGAAGGATATGAAGGAAAGTTAGAGGAGGCAGACTGCCATAAGGGGAGGTCTGAATTGGGCGGGTGCTAGTAGCAGTGGAGCGCAGAGAGCGGCACCCTACTGTTGCCCAGATCATGTAGGGGGACAAAGACCTCAGATAGCTCGAGGAGCAGGAAGAGTACTGGGGAGGACAGCAACAGACCCCCATTAGTGTTTCGTATGTGGAGGAGTGGGGCACTTCAGACACAATTACCCATCGCTTCCACCGAGGGATAACCAAGTGATAGGTCAAATGGCTGCAAACAAGCCATTACAGCCACAGAGGCCGTTGGGAGCTCTAGCCCCAGGCGGTGCCACTCAGGGGAGAGTATTTACCTTGACCCAACCGGAGGAAGATGCCTCCAATGCCGTTGTGGAAGGTATCGTTCTTCTCTACAATTCTTAGGCCTGAATTTTATTTGATCTGGGTGTGACTCATTCATTTATACATAATGCATATGCTATTAAATTGGGATTGGGCTTCGAGAAGCTAGAACATGCGTTGTGTATNTAGGCCTGAATTTTATTTGATCTGGGTGTGACTCATTCATTTATACATAATGCATATGCTATTAAATTGGGATTGGGCTTCGAGAAGCTAGAACATGCGTTGTGTNTGCCTTAGACATGAAGGGGTATGACATGATCTTTGGGATGAATTTGTTATCCACATTTTCGGGCGGTAATGGATTGTTTCCGTAAACGAATTTCTTTTCAACTACCGGGAGGGGTAGTATTCAGTTTAGTGAATGACCGAAAGTCCTCCCATCCATTTCCTACTACGGATAGTAGGTTCTTGAAAGCGAAGGCGGGGAGCCATTGAGTTTCTTAGCTAGCTTGATGGGAGATGATCGGGATAAATTCCATACAGATGTGGTGTTGATAGTATCAGATTTTTCAGATGTCTTCCTAGACGAACTTCCCGGGCTAACCCCACACAGGGAGATTGAGTTCGTGATTGATCTCTACCTAGGAATCGAACCCATATCCATCGCTCCCTATCGGATGACACCTTTGGAGTTAAAGGAGCTAAGGAAGCAGCTGGATCATCTGTTGACCATTGGGTTTTTTTGTTTGAGCACTTCACCTTGGGGAGCCCTGGTACTCTTCGTGAAAAAGCATGATGAGACACTTCAGTTGTGAATGGATTACCGAAGATTGAATCGAGTAACAGTGAAGAACAAATACCCTTTGCCATGAATCGATGACCTATTTGATTAGTTGAGGGGTTTTAAGTATTACTCTAAGATTGATATTCGCACAGGGTATCATCAATTGCGGATCAAGGAGGAAGATATTCCTAAGACTTCTTTTCGTACTCGGTATGGTCATTTCGAGTATACGGTGTTGCCATTTAGATTGACTAATGCTCCAGCAGCCTTCATGGATTTAATGAACAGGGTATTGTAGCCGTATCTAGATCAGTTTGTCATCGTGTTTATTGATGACATATTAATCTATTCTCGGACTCACAAGGAACATGGACGCCATCTTTCTATTGTACTACAGACATTGAAAGAACATAAGTTATATGCGAAGATGAGTAAGTGTGAGTTTTGGATGAAGGAAGTGAAATTCCTTGGCCATGTTGTGTCGGACCAAGGGGTAGCTGTTGACCCCGCAAAGATTGAGACAATGACGAAGTGGGAACCACCAAAGAATGTAACCGAAGTACGTAGTTTTCTGGGCTTGGCAGGCTACTACCAGAGGTTTGTGGAAGGGTTCTCAAAGCTAGCAATGCCGATGACACGTCTCACAAAGAAGGGAGAAAAATTCTTGTGGACTCAAGAGTGTGAACTAGCTTTTTGCACCTTGAAGGAGAAGTTGACAACCGCTCCTGTCCTCATTATTCCGAGTAGTGGGGAAGGATACGACGTCTACACTAATGCTTCACTACGAGGCTTGGGATGTGTGCTAATGCAAGGAGGAAAGGTGGTTTCCTATGGCTCTAGGCAACTCAAGGTTCATGAACAGAACTATCCCACCCATGACTTAGAGCTTGNACTACGAGGCTTGGGATGTGTGCTAATGCAAGGAGGAAAGGTGGTTGTCTAGAAGACTACAATTTTACACTCAACTACCATCTGGGGAAGGCGAATGTAGTAGCCGATGCACTTAGCAGAAAGTCTCGGGGTGAACTCAATGTTTCCATAGGTGAATGGAAGTTGAAGAATGCCCTNGACACTGTGGTCTGGCAAAGAAGGTGGATTGAGTACCTAGAAGACTACAATTTCACACTCAACTACCATCTGGGGAAGGCGAATGTAGTAGCCGATGCACTTAGCAGAAAGTCTAAGGGTGAACTCAATGTTTCCATAGGTGAATGGAAGTTGAAGAATGCCCTTGGAGATTATGATCTATGGGTTGGAGAAGATGGATCCCAACCATACTTGTTCAACCTTATGGCTCAACCTACTCTCCAACGTAGGGTTGTGGAATTGCAATGCTTGGATCCTGAATTAGCGTCGATTCGAGCTTAATTGGAGAATGGAGAAACTATGGAGGGTTGATCTTTGAGAAGCGGAGAATTGAGATATGGANTAATTGGAGAATGGAGAAACTATGGAGGGTTGATCTTTGAGAAGCGGAGAATTGAGATATGGAGAGAAGCTATGTGTTCCCGATGATTCGTCCCTAAAGGAGGAGATACTTGGGGAGTGTCATCGCTCCAAGTTTGCTATCCACCCCGGTAGCACAAAGATGTATAGGGACATGAAGCGTCAATACTGGTGGAGGGGAATGAAGCGAGATGTAGCCAAGTATGTGGCAAAATGTGCGGTGTGCCAGCAGGTGAAGATTGAGCATCAAAGGCCAGGAGGAGTCCTACAGTCTTTGCCTATTCCAGAGTGGAAGTGGGATCACATCACCATGGACTTCGTGTCGGGTTTACCACGGACGTCGCGCAGGCATAATGCAGTGTGGGTCATTGTGGATAGACTCACCAAGTCCGCTCATTTCTTGGGTATGAAGACCACAGACTCATTAGAGACGTTGAGCAAGCTCTATATCTGTGAGATTGTTAGGTTGCACGGAGTTCCGCTCTCCATTGTGTCGGATCGTGATTCTCGGTTTGTGGCGCGATTTTGGCAAAGTCTACAACAAGCTATGGGGACAGAGTTACATTTCAGCACAGCCTTTCATCCCCAAACGGATGGCCAATCCGAGAGGGTGATACAAATCGTGGAAGACATGTTACGAGCTTGCGCGTTGGACTTCAAGGGAAGTTGGAGTGACCATTTACCGTTGGTGGAATTTGCATACAACAACAGCTATCAGACCAGTATTGGAATGGCACCCTATGAGGCCTTGTATGGAAGACCATGTAGATCCCCGACGTGTTGGTTAGAAGCGGGCGAGAGTAGTTTGTTTGGGCCAGAAATTGTTCGAGAGACTACAGAGAAAATTCAACTCATCCGGGAGAGACTACGCACAGCACAGAGTAGACAGAAAAGCTACGCGGATCAAAGACGAAGACCATTAGAATTCAAAGAGGGGGACTATGTGTTTCTCAAAGTGTCGCCCCAGAAAGGAGTATTTAGATTCGGCAAGAAGGGAAAGTTAGCGCCAAGGTATACCGGGCCATTTGAAGTGATCAAAGTGGTGGGCAAGGCGGCATATCAGTTGCGGTTACCAGCTCAGTTATCGGGAGTACACGACGTATTCCATGTGTCCATGTTGAGGAAGTGTAAATCGGATGCAACGCCGGTTGTAGACTTAGAAGATATTGAAATTCAAGATGGAGCAACCTATGAAGAACAACCAGTGAAGATTCTCGACGCCAAGGAGAAAGTGCTTCGCAACAAAGTCATCAAATTGGTGAAAGTCTTGTGGCAACACCATGGAGTGGAAGAAGCTACTTGGGAACCGGAGCTAGAAATGCGAGAGAAGTACCCACACTTATTCGCTACTTGAGGTAAGTTTCGAGGACGAAACTTTCTTTAAGGGGGGTGGATTGTAAATCCCCACATGTCTATACTATCAACAATCATCCTATTAGCTTCGTTCTACTTTTAACGTCTTTATTTACATCTTAAATCAAACTATAAGAATAATAAGTATAAAGGGCTAAACAATGAAAGAGAAAAATATGACATTTGCATTCTCATCAATGAGCTAGCTTAGAGGAATTGAAGAAATATTTTTCTAAATATACTAGTTCTACATCATGTTGTCATGGATGATTCTAGGAGACGGAGGGTAATTTGGTTTTGGTTAATGAATGATGCTAGACATGGATCTTTATACAAGCCATACTATCTATATTGGAGATGGGTATGAGATAGAATTTGTGACAAAAGACACCCAAACTCGAGTTAGACAAGTATAGAAGAACCAAGTAGTCCGGCAGACTACCTTTCACCAATTTGATCATAACTCTTTGTTGGAAAGTCCAAATTGTGCACCGTTATTTTTGTTAGAACCCTAACTCGTATATCTTTCCAACCATATAGGTCACACATACTAGAAATATCTGAGTCAAATCAGTTTATTCTCCGAAGTTGATCACAAATCTGTACTGTGGTGTTCCTTGGATAGTAAAGTGTTGTATTTTCTTCTTAGACTTTGAAGGTGTAAACCCGCACATGTTTATCTTAATATAGTAACGTACTTCTTTAGTGATTCTTATATATGTAATGATGTAAGAATAAACCATATATATTGAAACCATAAGAATAAATACTGGGGAGGAATAAAATAATAATTTTAACGTTTCGAATGTAAATTTATTTTAGTTTTGAAATAAATCATAAAAATAAATGTTTTTAGGTTAAAATAACATTAAAAATAAATCTGGAACGTCGAAAAACCTTAGGGTAGTCATATGGATCAAATTGGAGATTTTTAGTGGCAAAATCATAATTTTTGAGAAAACAAAAACAGACTATGAACTGTATTTTTCGGGGGTNGATCAAATTGGAGATTTTTAGTGGCAAAATCATAATTTTTGAGAAAACAAAAACAGACTATGAACTGTATTTTTCGGGGGTTGGCTGTGTTTAAAACACTAATTTCAGCCCCTTTACCCTCATTTCTTTCACTCCACTATCATCCTACACCTCTTGGAACCCTAGGAGAAGGTAAAGGAGAGGAAGGAAATGTGAAAGGATGTCTATAGGGTTTGGGCTTTCACTTGGAATTTTTGATTCAAGGTAGGAGTTTCTCTCACTCTTATTCATTGAGGCTAGGGCTATATATATATATATATTTTTTTTTTGACTCTAAATCTTATATATGTGTTAATAAATCTTTGATGTTTGATATTCTTGCAAATATTATTATGTTTAAACAAGGCTATGGTTGGATTGCCATGAAACCTCCATTTCTTGTTTTGAAAACCCTTGTTCTCATGAGAGATGGATTTTTCTCTCAATATTCATTTGTTCTTGATTTCTAAAACTTTAGTGCTTTGTGTTGTGTAATAAATGATGTTGTTGTGATCTATTGTATGTTTCCTTAATTGGTTATTGGAATTGGTACATGATAAATTTGGGGATTTTTGAGATATGCTTGTAAAATGAGAAATTGTGAATTTTGTATTTATTTAGAATTGTTGGTGAATTGAGAATATTTTGGTTTCCTCATTTGTATAGTTGTTGTGATGGACTTGGATTGCCATCGAGAGATGCCGTAGAGTGTTAGAGGTTAGTCTATTCCAGTGGGAGTGAGATGATTTTCTAACACTTGTAGTGGATTGTCATTTGGTAATGCGACCACTATCGTTCACTGGAGTTTGAACAAGGGATGATATATTTTTCTTGGGAAGGGACTCGTCACTGTCATTGGGATGGTAGACACTCTTTCCTAAAGTGCTTGTGATTGTGATTGTGATTGGTGGACTAGGTATAATCGTTGGGTAGATTCATGAGAAGCAGTTAACATACAGAACAAGGGGATGAACCAAAATACATTGGATGATGGGCTGGATCGTCTTGCCAATGCATTGGTATGGGACAATGCATCGGAAGGCGCCCTTCTTAAATAGCTTAAATTTGAAAATGGTATATTGTTGTGAAATTTACTTTATCCTTTCACTTGATTATTGTTACGGTTGAAACTGGGGATCTTTTTAAAATGTCCTGTTTTTCCTTAAAAATTGATATATGTTATTTACGAAATGAGACCGACCGATTTTTATCTGTTTTCTAAACCTTGTTCGAGTTTGGGAGGATTTTTCTATAGAGCTTTGTGCTCACCCCCTATAGTTAAATATTTTACAGACTATGGGCCAGAGGAGGAGCTCGGTGCTAACGAGCCGGGCCATGGAGAATCTTCATTAGATGGGTACTTGGATCCCGAGTGGGACATCTAGAGATGTCGTTTATTTGTGTGATAGACTAAGAACGATTATGTACAATCATGTAAAGTCTAGTACTTTGTTTATTCCGCTGCTAAGTTCAAATGTAATTCTTTTGATGTAGTAGCCCTGGTTTGGGCTTATTCTTTTGGATAATGTTGTAAATATTTTATGGATAAATGGACCCGGTGTGGTCATTGTAGTATAATTGCACAGGTTGGTGTTTTGGGTAGAGCTTCCCGAACAAAAGAGACTCTGTCTGAATGTTATTAAATTAAGGACCCCCGGTTATTTATGGATTTTATTAGTTGTTCTCATGGTATAAATGGTTTTAGAAGGTAATGTCTTCTAGGGTGGTTTTTGGGGCGTTACACATACCATGGATAGCGGGGAGTAGGTTTTGCTGGGCAAGACTGTGAGGCTAGTGAATGTGTTGTGGTAGCACTGAGGAGTGGAGGAGGCGACATAGGAGCGTGAGGACACTATACACATCAACTATTCGTTCCTATTCGAGGATGGAGGTGCAGGTTTTATAATTTTGAATATACTGTCATTGTGGCATATGCATGCGGTTAAGTGTGTATGTGTGTGTGTGAATTTCGGGGACAAAATTCTTTTAAGGGGGGAGAATGTAAAACCCGATAAATTTAAACTTTTGTAAACAAGTGCAAAACGGTAATTTTGCCAGTACAGTACGGGTTAAAAACTTAAATTTTTTTAAATCTTGGATGACAAAATGGACCTCACCGTTGGATTCATGTCACGAAATCTAGTTACCACATCAAATTTTATTTAATTCCGAGTTAGTCGGATTTTTTGCGTTTTACGAGGCGATTGAGTCTCAGGTGACCCAAAAACAGGATTTTCAATAAAATTTTGAAATTTGGAAAATAATTTCAAGCAGATTAAAATAAAAATAATTTGAAGTTGAACCGGGACGAAATTTAATCGTTTCGGGACGAAAACGGACTTGGGAAAAAGAGGGCCGTGTGGGGGCATTGTGGGCCAAGTATCCTAAGGGTATAAATAGGGGGAAAAAAAATCAGATTTTCCCCCATTCTTCAGTCGGTTTAATGTGAGAAAAGAGGAGAGGGAAACAAGAGAAGTTCTCCACATTCTCTCTACGATCTAGGAGGCTACGAAGCTCAAGTCCCGAGGGCTACGCGACCACACCAAAAACGATGGATTTTACCGAAGATCAGGGTACGGGATTTTTGGAAGTTTGGAATTTGGGCTAGAAGTGGGTTCTAGGGACTTCCTACGATCGTTCCTTACACTTCAAGAGATAGGGTTCCTTCCTACTCGGGTTTATTTTACAACTTAGGGTGTTTTATATAATGGGTAGGTTAGTAGAGATTGATATCACATGTCTATGGATTGTAATTGATTGATTTGGTGAAATGGGTATTGAAATTGGATAAAACAAATTTTACCTTGAAATGGACATTAAATGAGGTATATTGAGGCACATTGGACCTCCGTTGAATTAAATAATTAAAGGAACACGAGTTATACGTGTGAGTTATGATCCCGGTTAAGGGGATACGATTGACATGATGTCGAGTCGTGCGAAAAGCACGGGTATTTCTGTGGATTGACGGGTGGTCAACGGTTGAAAAATGACCCCCAGTTTTAGGGGGCATCGCAAATAATTATAATTAACTGACTTCTTTTTATCCCTGAGATCTTACTACTCAACTTATTTGTCATGTTAAATAATTAAATCCACTTGTAGGGTTTGACATGAACAATACTTATAAGCTTCTTCTAGATGACATCATTAACCCATTAAATAAGAGGACATGATTTCCTTTAATAATTAATTTACATCATACAAATAATGTCATCTTCCAATTCACTGAGTTTGTTGACTCAAATATGAATCTCATTCTATGATGAATTAAAGTAACAATCATTATATGTACATATCAATTAAATTTCTCAGGATTAGGAGTTTAATTGATCATAATAACTGCGGTATTTATCTCCTTATTTAATATATATTTAATATAATTGATTATCTACAATGTAAGATAAAAGACACACGTGCATAACATATATTTTATATAATACACATATTTACTCATACAGATTTTCAATAGAAAATGAAGAACTTTTATTAAATAATAAACCGAGATTCATTATAAAAAGCAAGCTTTTAGTATATAACTCTATCAATTTCCTCTTCTTATTACCTGTTTAATAGTTTTCAACATCAACTATTTTGGCTAGGGGTGTTCATGGGTCGGGTCGGGCCTGGATAGTGTAGGCCCAAGCTCTTACCCAAGTAAGTTATTGGGCGGGCTGGGCTGGGCTTCGGGTAGGGGTAGGCTACCTGCAGCCCAACCTGCGAGCCTATTAGGCAGGCTTGTGGGTGGGCCTGCTTGTGGGTTTTTTCACATTCAACTTTATTTAAAAATAATAAATATTTTTGTAACTTAATATTTGTATTTTTCAATCAAAAGTAGAGTCAAAATGAATAAAAATTAAATAAGAAATAATTTTATTTATAGTATCTTAATACATGGAAAATAAAATAATACATTATTTATAGTATCTAAATTTTTAAAACTTCAAATTCCGACATTGGGAGACTTATTTCAAAGTTTCAAATTTAATAGTCTAAAAGTATAACTTTTTTTCATAGGAAGGGTGGGCGGGCACAGGCTTTTGGGCTGGGTTTTAACGGGTTTTTGTGGAGGGCTAGTGGGCCGAGTTTCGGGCTAGGTAATGGGTTTGGGGGCAAATTCAAATCCTTTTTTTAAGAATATTGGGCTCATGCTCGGGTTTGGGTGGGCCAACTATCAGACCTATCGGGTTTTGGGTCGAGTAACGGGACCTATGGAAAACCCGACCCATGGACACCCCTAATATTGGCGTTGTCTATGATTATGAAAAGAATATATTTTCAAATTAAACACACTTCGAAACAAGATAGCTCCCACACTTAAACCCAGTTTTCTTAGAGCATCTTCAATCCTTACAATTTTTTAAATTCAAATTTAAATTTGGGTGAAAAATTCATAAAATCTTTCTTAAATGCTAGATCCATACCCATATCAAATGAAGGGAGTCTTATTTTTTTACTAAAATCAAGGGAGATTCAAATCCATACCCAAATGTTTAATGGTGAGATTTTACTCTCCTTTAAAGATTTAATGGTCACATTTTACCCTCTTTTAAATTTGGGTTTATCCTCATTTAAATTTGAATTTCTTTTTGTTTAAATTTGAGTTTCTCCATTGGAGAGGTCTATAACAAATCAAATTTTTTCACCCTTTTTTTTAACTCCAATTTGGGTAAGGGTATGGGTCTCCATTGGAGATGGTTATAGAATCCATAAGAATTGTTAAGAATATCTACTATTCTTGCATGAGACAACTTGCAGGTAGGGCTCTCTTCAACCTGGGACCTAGCAACATGTGCCATTGTTATCTAGTTGTAGGCTTTGATAGCATTGGTTGAGTATGTATCAAATTAGGAAAAATTCTCTGTTAAGAGGGGTAACTAGTCCAAAATCTTGTAAACCAACATCCCTCACCTTGACAAAACCAATGTAATGGGGGCTAGAGCACTAGCACTTGAATCCTAATCATTCAAGCGAAGATTGAAGCCTACATTACAATGGATCCATAGTTCGACACGATCCATATATGCAGAAGCACACAGAGCCAACATATATGTTTCGAAGCATAAGTCAAACTAATACTCATATCGAAGCCACAAAGGGCAAAGAATGGAAAACATGGGATTATGTTTTATTCAGGTTAACAAACATCCCTTTTACACAAGAGATCATGATATTACACTACAGACATTAAAAAATTTACAAATAAAATAATGTCTATTATTGAGCCTCAATCTAATAAGTTTCTAAACTTTAATTGTTATGGAATTAAATTCCATAAGTCAGAATAATGCAAACTAAGATTTAATTAAATGCACTTCTAAAATTAAATTCGGTTGGACCTAAATTTCAAAAATTCAAAATAATACAAATCCATTAAAGCCCATAAATTTATATGTATAAGAGTAACCCATTGCATAAATTCCATATAAGGGTATTCAGGTAAAATATCCTTATATGAATAACTACTCTTAGCTCTATAGATAGGAGGCCTAGGGTCTCCCATGAAGGGGAGGTGCCAAGGAGAAAAAGCTAAAGAAAACAAGTCAAGGAAGATGGAAGATCAAGAATGCTTTGCCCAAGGGATATGGAAGATGGAAGATAGAAGATCAATTGACAAGTGTGTCCGAGGGATACATTCGAGATTACTCTATAGTCTTAAAGGGAACATGCCCCATACTTTCGAACAACTTGTAAAACGAGCACATGATTAGGAAATCCAAATTGCTAGACAGAAAAGTCATTTGTCGAGTGATGTTTGATCCCAAATAGTGTGAAACCCGGGAAAATTTGAATTTTTTATAAAAAAGGGGGCAAAATAGTAATTTGTCATTATAGTGCGGGTTGAAAATTGGTATTTTTCTATACCTCAGATGATGAAACAGACCTCACCGTAAGATTCATCTCGTGAAATATAGTTACCCAGACAAATTTCATCGAATTCCAAAATAGTTGGATTTTTCATGTTTTTCGAGGTGACGGGTGTCCGATGACCCCAAAAAAAGAAATTTTTATAAAAATTTTATAATTTAGAAAATATTTTAAATAAAGTTCATATAAAATATTTTGAGCTTAAATCGGTACGAAATTTAATCATTTCGGAGCGAAAAATGGACCCCAACAAAGGAGGACACTTGGCGCGACGAGGACCAAGTCTTTAAAACTATAAATAGGGGTAAAATATCTGAAATATCAGCTTTTTCCTCCCCAATGGCCGGCTGTATCAGAGATTAAGAGAGAAAAGAGAGCAAAGAGGGAAAAACCAAAAATCTTAAGCCTTTTCCTTCGATTTCCCGAAGTTCCGTCGGTCTGAATTTGTCGGGCCAAGAATTAAAGTCGATCTACGCGACGAGGGCTATGCGTGGGTACCAAAAACAAAGATTTTCATCAAAAATCCAAAGGGTGAATTTTGGAGAAATCTAAGCTTTGGGCTTGAATCTTGTTCTTGAGGCTTCCTACGAACTCTTTACGCTTCAAGAGGTAGAGTTCCTCCTACTCGGACCTATTTCTAACCTAAGGTATCCATAGGGTTTATGTGGGCTATTTTGGGTATTTCTAACATTTTTCCATTATGGTTGGTGTTATGGAAATGGGTAGGATCAATTCTAGTGTGAATTGGTAGTTAGAAAATGCTAGTTAGTGATTTCTAGAATGTTTCAATAATTGGTTATGTAAAAATCATATATTCTGATTTTTATTTTGTTTGAAATGGTCCATATAAAATCTTGGCTTGATTTTGGTATATG
>CAUOFW020004902.1:349809-386583 GCA_963454935.2 Ilex paraguariensis | reverse complement strand
ATTATTCCGAGTAGTGGGGAAGGATACGATGTGTACACCGATGCTTCGTTACGAGGCTTGGGATGTGTGCTAATGCAAGGAGTTAAGGTAGTTGCTTATGGCTCGAGGCAACTAAAGTTCCATGAGAAAAATTATCCCACCCATGACTTATAGCTTGTTGCTATGGTTTTTGCACTTAAGTTGTGGAGGTGTTACTTGTATGGAGAAAAGTTTCAAGTATTTTTTGCTCACAAGAGCCTCAAGTATATATTCACTCAGAAAGATTTGAATCTTTGGCAAAGAAGGTGGATTGAGTATCTAGAAGATTACGATTTTACACTCAACTACCATCCGGGGAAGACGAATGTAGTAGTAGATGCACTGAGCATAAAGTCTCGAGGTGAGATCAATGTTCTTGCTGTCAATTGGTGGAAGATGACTGATGCCTTAGAAGAATTTGATCTATGGGTGGATAGACAGGGGGATCAATCATGCTTATTTAATCTTATAGCTCAACCATTTCTTCGACAAAGGATTGTGGAGTTGCAATGATTAGACACTGAGTTGGGAGTGATCCGGGGTAGATTGGAGAGGAATGAGATCATTGAGAATTAGTCGATTTAGGATGATGAGTTACGGTTTCATGAAAGACAATGTGTACCAAATAACGACCAAGTAAGGGAAGAAGTGTTAGGTGAGTGCCATTATTCAAAATTTTCCATACATCTAGGTATAACCAAGATGTATAGAGACATGAAGCATCAATATTGGTGGAAAGGGATGAAACACAACGTGGCTAAATACATTTCAAAGTGCGCGGTGTGTCAGGAGGTGAAGATTGAGCATCAAAAGCTCGGAGGATTATTACAGTCCTTGCCTATTCCAGAGTGGAAGTGGGATCACATCACCATGGACATTGTGTCGGGTTTTCCACGGACTTCATGCAGTTATAATGCGGTATGGGTCATTGTAGATAGACTCACCAAGTCAGCTCATTTCTTAAGTATAAAGACCACAGATACTTTGGAGACCTTGAGCAAGTTGTATATTCGTGAGATCGTTAGACTACATGGAGTTTCGCTCTCTATTGTGTCGAATCGTGATTCTCGTTTTGTGGCACAATTTTGGAAAAGTCTACAATGAGCTATGGGGACAGAGTTACGCTTTAGCACCACTTTTCATCCTCAAATGGATGTCCAATCCGAGAGGATGATACAAATTTTGGAGGACATGCTACGAGCGTGTGTGTTAGACTTCAAAGGAAACTGGAGTGATCATATGTCGTTGGTGGAATTCGCATACAACAACAGTTTCCAATCTAGCATCGACATGGCACCTTATAAAGCATTGTATGGGAGACCGTGTAGGTCACCGACTTGTTGGTTAGA
Source organism: Ilex paraguariensis (assembly GCA_963454935.2). Classification (NCBI taxonomy): domain Eukaryota; kingdom Viridiplantae; phylum Streptophyta; class Magnoliopsida; order Aquifoliales; family Aquifoliaceae; genus Ilex; species Ilex paraguariensis. The sequence continues at coordinate 385,216 of CAUOFW020004902.1, read as the reverse complement.
AGCTAGCGAGAGTGGTTTGTTTGGGCCAGAGATTTTTCGGGAGGCTACTAAGAAAATCAAACTCTTCCAGAAGGGACTACACACGACTCAAATTAGACAGAAAAGCTATGCAGATAAAAGACGAAGACACTTGAAATACCAAGAGGGGGACTATGTGTACCTTAAGGTGTCACCCAAGAAGGGAGTGTTTAGATTCTGCAAGAAGGGGAAATTAGCACCAAGTTACATCGGACCCTTTGAAGTGATCAATGTTGTAGACAAAGTGGCGTATCAACTTCGATTACCAGCTCAGTTGTCAGGAGTACATGACGTGTTCCATGTTTCAATGTTAAGAAAGTGTCAATCTGATACAACGCATGTCATGGATTTAAAGGATATTAAAGTTCAAGATGGAGCAACACATGAAGAACAACCGGTGAAGATTTTAGATACCAAGGAGAGGGTGCTTCGCAATAAAGTAATCCAATTGGTGAAAGTTTGTGGCAACATCACAGGGTGGAGGAAGCTACTTGGGAACCGGAGCTGGAGATGCGAGAGAAGTACCCTCATTTGTTCGCTACTTGAGGTAAGTTTCGAGGAAGAAACTTTCTTTAAGGAGGTGGATTGTAAACCCCACACTTTTATCTTTATATAGAAATATATATACAACAAGAAATTAATTCTTTTGAAATGTGAATGTGGTAAAACGCGAGTGAATAGTAGTTAAAACTTAGTTTTAGCTTGTAAGTATAGGAAATCGTTTGCAATATAACTTATACCAACTATGTTTGATGTACAAATGTATGTTGTGTAAGTTTACGTTGGCTTTGGAAAGGTTAAAAATGGATTGGAAATTGAAAACAGGTGAAACTGAATAGAAGCAAGCAAAGCGTACCGGTACAGCGCTATCTAGAGAGCATACAGTACCGGTACGTGTACCGGTATGCCCGACAGATTTCAAAAATTTTAAGTTGCGATCTGGGTCTGATTCCTTCCACTATAAATACCTAAGGATGTCCCATTTAGCCCCATTTCAACATCTCTAACCCTAGAAAACCTTAGATAGGAAGAAAGGAAGAGAAAAACACAAGATCAAAGGGGATTTCCAAGTCAAGAAGATCAAAATCCTAGTTTTTCAAGAACACCAAGGTAGGGGTTTCTTCCTATTCTCTTACATTGAGGCTAGGGCTTATCTATATGTATTATTTTGACTTTAAATCTTATATGTATTCTATGAAATCATTATTTCTTGGTATCCTTGCAAAGACCACCATGTTTTAAGCAAAGTAATGGTTGGATAGCCATTAAATCTCTTTTCTTAGCATAAAATCCTAGTTTCCAAGATAAATGGATTTTTCTCTTGATTTTTCCTTTGTTCTTGATTTCTAAACTCTAGTGTTTAGATTGGAACAATAAAAGCTTATCTTTTGATGATCTCTTGCTCATTTTATTGANTCCTAGTTTTCAAGATAAATGGATTTTTTTCTTGATTATTCCTTTGTTCTTGATTTCAAAACTCTAGTGCTTTGATTGGAATAATAAAAGTTTATCTTTTCATGATCTCTTGCTTATTTTTTCAAATTGTTATGTTGGAAAAATAATACCTATGGAAATTGGAAGGTTTTTGGATTGACTTGTGATTTGAGAAAATGGTTGTTAGTACATCTCTTGTATGGTTGTTGTGATGAACTTGAATTACATTCGAGCATTGCCGTAGAGTGTTAGAGGTTAGTCTATCCCAGTGGGGGTGAGATAGTTTCCTAACACTTGTAGTGGTTTGTTGTTTGTGAGAGCAACCAATATTGTTCACGTAAGTTCGAGGCTGAGGGATGGTATACCTTTCCTAGGAAAGATTCATCAATGTCGTGGTAGATGGTATATGCCCTTCCTAAAGTAGTTTTAGTGGTTATGATTGGGTGAACGAGGTAGAGTCGTTGTGTAGATTCATGGGAAGCAACCAACATACATGAGAATATAGGATTACACTATTGAACGATTATTGTTATTGTGTGGAATTGGTCTCCTACAAGAGCTTGTGGAGGTATGTGACTCTACAAGAACTTGTGGGAAATGATTTATGGTTGGAAATGGGTAATTGATTTATTTAACATGTTTATTCATTTCATGTAACTTGTTGCTATTAAGTTAACTTGAGATCAAATAAATTATCACTGTTTTATTTCAAGTTATATATACTATTTTGAAAATTGAGACCGAACTGTTTTATATGTTTTCTAAACCTTGTTCGAGATTGGGAGAATGTTGCTATAGAGATTAGTGCTCACCCTCTACAAACTATATATTTTTCAGATTATGGTCTAGATGAGGAGCTTAGAGTGGAGGAGCCGATACATTGGGAAGTTCTACTAGACGGGCTCGTGGACCTAGAGGTGGATGTCTAGAGTTATACTCTCCTAGGTGTTAGACTAGGAAATTTTTTTTGAGATTATGTAAAGACTAATCTTTTGTTATTCCGCTGCGAGTGTAAATGTAATTCTTTTGGGATGTAATTGTCATAGTCGATCATATTCTTTTGGGATATAATAGCCATGTGTTGGCATATTCTTTTGGGAATGATGTCGTAAATATTACATTTGGTAAATGAAATTTCTTTATTGATGAATTTTATTAGTTGCTCTCATGATGTGGATGGTTTTAAATTGTAATGCTGTCCAAAGTGGTTTTTGGGACGTTACAGAAAGTCATAGAAAAATTCAAGAATCCAAAGAAGGATCTTGTCCAACCTACTCTCCAATTAGAATTATGTTATTTCTACATTTCTGTTATGTCTTTCTACTTGGAAAGTTGAACTTCCACCACCTTTATGTCTTAACTGATACTAAGGGTGGTTGTATTTCAATTATTACTTGGGAAAGGAGTGTTAGTGTTTGTATTTTATTTAGTATTGTAATGCAAATTACCCGCACTTATTTCTTGTTTGTAGCAATGGGGTGTGAGTAGTTTACTTATATCCTTCAGTGAGGAGTAAACATATGTATAATATTGGTTATGTTCTGAAAATGTTGATGTTTTATTATGCTTTATTGTTATATATACCTCCCTTAAATGATGAATGGTTATATCTATAATATGGTCACGGTTAGGAACTCTGAGCAGTACTTAATATTATGTACCATACTATCTACTATTATGTACTTCATGCATGATACAATGACGTGCGCAATTCAGTGTTACGTAAAAGTTGATTGATTGGTTATAAATGGGTTAAGTATTGGCATATCCAATACTTTCAGTTCAATACGTAGCCTGGAATTATTTCATCAGTAAAGCATCAACCTGCCGGCGGAATATCTAAAGTGTTCCATTTGAATGGCTTGACCTTCTGGTGCACTGAGGATTTTTAACTGTTGCATGGTACAGAATTGTCAGATGATTAACCAAAGTGATCCTTTTGAATGGCTTGACCTTCTGGATTACTAGGGTTGTTTAATTGATACATGATATAATAATTGTCAGATTAATAACCTAAGTGATCCTCCTGAATGGCTTGACCTTCTAATTTACTTGGATTAGTTAATAGTCACATATACCACTAGTTAACCTAAGAAGTTGCTGTGTTATGGTTTAATATACATTAGACCTACTGGTTGACTTTCCAGTAATATGAAAGTTAATTGTTGTAAGGTGGCATTTTNATATACATTAGACCTACTGGTTGACTTTCCAGTAATATGAAAGTTAATTGTTGTAAGGTGGCATTTTCAGTACTTAACCAATATAAAGCATGTGGAATCCTTAAACTGAAGGGTACCTTTAATATTATTGTCTTCTAACAGTTTACTTACATTTTTAAATTACTTAGACTAGTTATCAATCTAAGCTCACATCACAAGCTATGTTTTGTCACAATGCTTTAACAACAACTTCACTGTTTTTATTTTAAATTTCAATTATTAAAACTCTTTGTGGGATCAATCTTGGACTTAAATCGAGAAAACTACAATTTGACCACTTATACTTGGGTGTAGGTCACGAAATAGGTCGAATAAAGTTTTTAGCACCGTTGCCGGGGAGTTACGGTAATTTTAATTTGGATAGGAAAGTTGTTTACCTGTATTATATGCTTATAGATTGGTTGTTTTCTTTTTAATAGTTTATGTCTGTTCATTCATCAGCAGGTTCTGTAAGTCAGTCATCTTCTTCATCTTCATCTACACAAGCATCGTTTGAATTAAGTGATGAGCACAAAACATTGCATAGTTATTGGCCTCATTTCATGTTTTTTAACTTAAATTTGCATATTAATTATTTAGAATTAGTTAAAGTTAGGAATAATGTGAAAATTTTGATGTTGCAGATAATTATAGCATAAATGATGGCTTTTAGAGCTTTGCAACTAAGTGTGAATGTGTGGTGAAGAGATGGACACATTGAATGAGGATAGGGAGGCTTGGAAGGTGAAGAAACCAAGAAAAATGCAATTTGGATGAAAACTTTCCGGTAGGTTTGGCCATAAACCTTCTAGAAGGTTTAGCCCACTGGTTTTCCTAATGTCTTGACATAGTACTGCTATTTTTTCCATGTTTGACCATGATCCACTTCAATCTGAAATAGTGCAAAGCCTGAAAGTTGTAGATCTGGATGTCTTCTGTATTGTGTCCACATTTCAGCTCAATCCAATGGTTGGATCAAAAGTTATGGCAATTTTACTAAAAGTGGTTCTGAGCAGTCACCTTCCGAAAGGCCTTCCAGAAGGTTCTGCCTACTGGAATCGACCTTCCGGAAGGTTTACAAAAAACCTTCTGGAAGGTTTTGCGCAGAATGCCTACAACTCATGCTCCACTTGCTTGGGGGTCCCACCATAGATTCTTCCACTTGTCCCCTGTCATCCCTTACATATTTACATGTCCCCTACACCCTAGGAGAGGACTTTGGAGGCAATGACATTGATGAGGATGGGAGAGAAGGGGGCAACCATAATGGTTGTAGGCTAAGCACTCTCCTAGCCTACCAAGCCATCAAAATCACCTCTTATTGATGGGAGGTCTGCATACACAGGCTAGGAAAGCCTCATGGACAAAAAGACATCAAGTCTTCACCATATATGGAGCGTTCCACTCACAATCCAAGGGGGTGGCTTCCTAAGCTTAGAAAATCCAAGGAAGAAGAAGATGAATAGTGTAATAGGAATTTATGTTTTTGCATTTTCCTTTCCATTTCAGTTGTAGTAAGCTTTAAATATCTTTTAATCTTATTTCTTGCACTTTAATCTTAGCTATTTCAAGTTCATTGCAAGTTTAGTTGTGTAACTTAGAATCTACCATTGTTGTATGAGTTTTTTCACTTCAAGGTTTTCTTAAAATGGGTATTGCATATTTTCTTAGTTTAAATTTTCTTGCATTAAGTTGAGTTCTAATCTTCATTTCAATATTATGTCACTTTACATTATGCATTTCCTTCTTGCTTTCATGAGTAGCTAGATTTTAAGTTGGCTAATCCAAGGGAGAACTCCTCTTAGGCATGCCATTTCAACTCATTTCCTTTCCTCCTCTCGGTGTACGATGGTTCGGTTTGATTGGGTTGAAAGTGGATGTGGTTGTGAGTCTTTGATATTCCGTAGGCCTGGTCACGGTTTATGCTTGGATCCTCACCATCTCGTCCCTAGCTTCTCATGAATCAATCATTCATCTATGCACCATTGGAGGAAGGTTTCGAGTTGAGTTGGGATTCCCATTACACTTGTTTTCTTGCATTTTCATTAAGAACAAAACTCACCAAAACCAACTACAAGATTTTACACTTTTTCTTTTGTTCACAAAATCACTTCACCACACTTGAACTTTCCTTCCCTAAGGAGACGACCTTAGAATACTTTTTCAAGTAAAACAACGACACATAAAAGACTCCTTGCGCTTGGGGAGCACTTTTGTTCATATACGCATTTCATTCCACACACATATTTTGTTCATTTCATTTCATTCCATCCACCATTCCGTTGCCTCATCTCTTGCATCATTCCGAGGGAGAGTGACACTCCTTTATATACATAAGCCATAGACACATTGAGGGATGATGTTTAGAGGTTAGGAACAACAACGAAAAAGATCAATCATTAAGTATGGCTCAAAACGTACCTTATATAAGATTTTGAAGAAGTCTGTGGAACTTTGCAGGATAACTCTGAAAAGGCTTGATTAAAATTTTTTCCTTTTTCTTTGAAAGATAAAGCAAAACAATGACTTAATTCTTTAAGAGCTTATTCTATCACAAATTAACAAGCTTTGTAAACTAAGTTTTTCAAAAAGTTATTTCTTGTGCATCGTACTAATACATTAAGATGTCAAATAATGAATTTTTCTATAAAAGAAGGAAATTTTTTTATCAATGTTGGGAAAGATTTAAAGATCTTCTCCAAGCTTGTCCACATCATGCATTTAAAAATTAAACTTTAATTGATTTTTTTTTATGATGCTCTTCCACTTGTAATGCGATAGTTTGTTAAAATGATGACCCGTGGTGAATTTATGAGTAAAAACCATAAAGAAGCGTTCCAATATTTTGATACTATTTCTGAGAGTTCCCTGATATGGGACTCGACTTCTTCAAATATTGTTAAAACTAAGCCATCTACGTCTGAAAGAGGAAAATATATGTTAAAATAAGATGATGACTTAAGAGATAAAATGGCTAATTTATCTCGGAAACTAGAAGCTTTAGAAATGAATAAAATTAAGAAAGTGTTTGTTGTGGCTTCTACTGATCAAATATGTGAAATTTATGCATTATCAGGACATCCTGCAACAGAATGTCCAACTATACCAGCGTTCAAAGAAGTTTTAATTGAACAATCTAATGCTATTCCAACTTATAATAAGCCTTATCCAAACCCATATTTTGAAACTTACAATCCAGAATGGAGGAATCATCCAAATTTTAGTTGGAGAAATACACAACCTATAAATCAAACACAAAGGTCCACCACAACTACAGAATCAAAAACAATATCAACCTTATCAACCCCCAAATAGAAGAACTTTTGAAGATACTATGAATCAATTTATTCAAAGTCAAATAAGTTTTATTGCTCAAGCAACTCAAGCATTTAATGATTTTAAAATTCAAACTTCTCAGAGTATTGAAGATATCAAGACTCATCTAGCTAAGTTGGCTTAGTCCTGAGTATGTCAGAGAAGGGAAAATTCTCATATCAGCCTAAACCTCCACAAAGTCAAAGTCAAGCTAATTCTATGTCCTCTGAACCTTGTCCAAGTCAGGGGCAAACAATCACAACACTAAGAAGTGGTAAGGTGATTTACCAAACTTTAAACCTAAAATTTTCACGAAAATATGTAAGTCAATTTTTGTTAATGAACCACTTGAACTTGAACCTTCAGCTGAAAAACAACTAGAACTACAAAATGAGGAAGATCATTCGTGTCCTATTCCTTTACCTTTTTCTCAAAGGATCAAGAAGCCTTCATCTGTACAAGATCATTCTAAAATTTTTGAGCTATTTAAAAAGGTAAAGATTAACATTCCTTTGTTGGATGCGATTAAACAAGTTTCATCTTATGCCAAGTTTTTAAAAGATCTTTGCATAGTAAAAAGAAAAATCAACGTACAAAAGAAAGAATTTTTAACTGAACAAGTTAGTGCTATAATTCAGCATAACTCTCTTCTTAAGTACAAAGATCATGGAAGTCCTACAGTCTCCTGCATCTTTGAAAATTTTTGAATTAAACAAGCTCTATTAGATCTTGGAGCAAGTGTTAATTTAATGTCATATTCGATATATACACAATTAGGGTTGGGTAAATTGAAATCCACCAATGTCACATTACAATTAGCAGACCGATCTATAAAAACTCCATGAGGAATTGTGGAATATGTTCTTCTCCAAGTTGATCAATTTTATTTTCTAGTAGATTTTATTGTTTTAGATACACAACCAATTTTTCATGCATCTGCATATATACTTGTTATTTTGGGTTGACCATTCATAGCTACATCAAATGCATTGATTAATTGTAGGAATGGTGTAAACCCCCACATTCTTGTCTTTATATAATAACGTAATGATTTTGAAATGCTCATATATGTAGTGAGGGAAACATGAATTATATAGGTTGTAAAAGTAGAAGTTAGGAAGTGTTTTGGAGTTAAAACTCATTGTTGATAGAACTTGGGTAGAAAGAATTTTGACACTGCCTTAGTATTTGGACCATAAATTTTTACCCTAATGTCCGTTTGATCTGAAATGTTTACAGTAGACAAAAGACTTCCAAGGCTATAAAAGTATATTTCATGAAAAATTTCCAAATCGACATCTAAATAAGTCAAACTTCATGGAAAATTTCAGCAAACATTAGAAGTCCATTTGAACGTGAATTTAAGTTCGAACGACAGTGAGTCCTAGTAATTTGGTGCCTGCATAGCTCTGATGGAAAAAGTAAAAGTACTAAGAGCAACTAACATTTGAACGCCATAATGATGTTCAAATGTGAAGTAGTAATTTGCACTACTAATGNCAAAAGACTTCCAAGGCTATAAAAGTATATTTCATGAAAAATTTCCAAATCGACATATAAATAAGTCAAACTTCATGGAAAATTTCAGCAAACATTAGAAGTCCATTTGAACGTGAATTTATGTTCGAACAACAGTGAGTCCTAGTAATTTGGTGCCTGCATAGCTCTGATGGAAAAAGTAAAAGTACTAAGAGCAACTACCATTTGAACGCCATAATGATGTTCAAATGTGAAGTAGTAATTTGCACTACTAATGTTCGAACGCCAAATGACTTTTGAACATGAGGTGAAAATACTGAGTATCAGATTCATGATAAGTGGTCTGTTTCTCATTCTATAAATACTTAAGAACACTTCTCTTAGCCTCATTACACCATTTCCAACCCTAGAGAGCCTTAGAGAGGAAGAAAGAGGGGGAGAAACACAAGGTCATGGGGGGATTTTCACATTGAAGTGGATCAAATCTTCTAGTTTTTCACATAACACTAAGGAAGAAAGGTAAGGGTGTAACACCCCAAAAATCGGGGGTCCTTAATTTAACAAAATTCGGGCAGAGTCTCCTTTGTACGGGGAGCTCTACCCAAAATACAACCTGTGCAATTATACTACATTGATCATACTGGGTCCATATATGAATAAATATTGACCACACTGGGTTCATTTACCCATCAAATAATAAAATTTCATTGACCACATGTAATATCCACCATATCATCCCAAAAGAGTAGGCCAAGCTATGTCACTTACATTCCAAAAGAATTATACTCAAACTTAGTAGCGGAATAAAAAAAATACTAGACTATACATGATTTTAAATAAATTCCTTAGTCTATCACAAAAATAAACTATAGCTCTAGATGTCCACCTCGGGATCTAGGTTTCCCTCTGGTGGACCCTCCCAATTTCCCTGCTTGTCAACGACCGAGATCTTCCTCTAGCACGAAATCTAAAAAAAAAAATATTATTGGCAGGGGGTGAGCACTAAGCACTGTAGGAAAATCCTCTCAAAATCTAACAAGGTTTGAAAAACGTAGAAAATGGTCGGTCTCATTTCACAAATAACATACGTAAATTTTGAAAGAAAACATGACATTTTCAAAGATCTCAAGTTTATACATTAACAATAATTAAGTGCAAGAGTAAAACCAAGCCCACCATAAATAACCATTCTAAAGAGTAAGTATTCCCACAACAATTTCCAAGATAATAATATCCAAAAGATAACGCAATAAACAATAACCACAATATATCTCAAGTCTGATGTAAGACAATCGCATGAATAAACACATAGAGAATATCTTGGCCCACACACACACACAATTCCTCGCAAGGATATCAACTTCAGGAAGGGCACCTACCGATGCATTGTCCCATACCAATGCATCGGCAATAACAAATCTGANTCGCAAGGATATTAACTTCAGGAAGGGCACCTACCGATGCATTGTCCCATACCAATGCACCGGCAGTAACGAATCCAACCCAGGCATAGTATTCTAATCCTCTGAAACGGCACTCGTGAGTTAATAGTGGTTTGGTCCTCACAAGGCACCAACCCCACTACGAGTAGTAGGAAAAGTTCAAACCCACACGGAGTAAGAACCACACATATCTACCCACTCTACGATACCCGATCAATGGCCACCCATGGTCATCCAAACACCTCCATGAGATACAATCACCAAAAATTTCTCAAACACACTTAATTCTATAAANGTGTGACCATTGACCGAGTATCGTACAGTGGGTAGATGTGTTTCTTAGTTTGTGAGAGATTGAAGGTTTCCTATCACTCGTAGTGGGGTTGGTGCCTTGCGAGGACCNAACACACTTAATTCTATAAATCCCCAATTTCTCACATCCAAATCCACATTTATTTTAGAATGGAACAATTTAAGAAAAATTAACAAGAGATCACCATAAATACCATTGTGTTGTTCAATAAGAAACACTAAAGTTTTGAAATCAAGAATAAAGGAGAAATCAAGAGAAAAACCCACTTCTCTTGAAATCTAGGGTTTTGAATATGAGAAAAGAACTTTTANTAAGGCTGAGGATTAGTATACTATTCCTGTGTTAGATTTGTCACGCCTTGAATTTCCACAAACCTGGAGAGTGAGTGAAAAGGAAGAAAAGTAAATGAAAGTTCATTAGGTTTGATAAATTGATTTTTCATTCATTTCCCATGTTTTTCTATTTTTTTCCCAAAGTTTTTCATGCCACTTTCCTTCCATTTATAGTCTATTTCTTCAATGTTTCTAAACCCCCCTTTTGACATCTTTCCCACATATTAACAGGTGTTTTACACACTTAACAAGTCTTTTAATTTTTCATAAAANCGCCTTTTGACATCCTTCCCACATATTAAAAGGTGTTTTACACACTTAACAAGTCTTTTAATTTTTCATAAAATTTCAACANGGTTTTTAAACAAAGCAGCCCCGTTTTTTACAGTTCATAGGCTGATTTGGTTTTCTCCAAAATTACGGTTTTACTACTAAGAATCTCTAATTTGATCCATATATATTTTCATTTTTAATGTTATTTTAACCTAAAAACATTTATTTTTATGAGTTATCCCAAAACTAAAATAAATTTACACTCGAAACACGAAAATTATTATTTTATTCTTTCGAACCGCTAAATGTGTTAAAAGGCTATTCCAAGTTTTTTTTCGGATCTCTCAGGTTCAATGATAATATTATTTTGACCTAAAAAAATTTATATTTTTACTTAGTTATCCTTATCAACCTTAAACACCTCCAAAAATTAAATTTTACCATTAATTTGCCTCCCTAGTATTTATTTATACTATTGAAATCTATAGGGTTTATGCATACCTCATCACCTATATTAGCATTTCAAAAAATAATTACTTGCTATATAAAGATAAGAGTGTGGGGGTTTACAAAGGGTTTCTTCTCACTCTTGTCCATTGAGGCTAGAGTTTATATATATGTATGTTTTGACTCTCAACCATAGATGTTTGTTATAGAATTCTTGTTTCTTCATATTCTTGCAAATCTTACCATGTTTTGAGTGAAGTTATAGGTTGATAGCCATAAAATTCATGTTCTTGATGTCAAAACCTAGTTTTTCAAGAAATAGAGATTTTTCTCGTGATATTCCTTTGTTCTTGATTTAAAAACTCTAGTGCTTTGTTTGAACACTAAAAATTATATATTTGATGATCTCTTGCATATTTTCTTAAATTGTTCCATTGGAAAAATATATGGAAATTGGGGGTTATTGATTTACTTGTGATTTGAGAAATTGGTTTTGGTATTGTATCTCTTGTGTGGTTTTTTGGATAAACATGTGTGACCATTGACCGAGTATCGTACAGTGGGTAGATGTGTTTCTTACTCCGTGAGAGATTGAAGGTTTCCTATCACTCGTAGTGGGGTTGGTGCCTTGCGAGGACCAAACCACTATTCGCTCACTTGGTATTGAGGCTGAGGATTAGTATACTATTCCTGTGTTAGATTTGTCACGCCTTGAATTTCCACAAACTTGGAGAGTGAGTGAAAAGGAAGAAAAGTAAATGAAAGTTCATTAGGTTTGATAAATTGATTTTTCATTCATTTCCCATGTTTTTCTATTTTTTTCCCAAAGTTTTTCATGCCACTTTCCTTCCATTTATAGTCTATTTCTTCAATGTTTCTAAACCCCCCTTTTGACATCTTTCCCACATATTAACAGGTGTTTTACACACTTAACAAGTCTTTTAATTTTTCATAAAATTTCAACATAACCTCCTTTGTTTTCCAAGTCTTTTTCCCACTTAATATTCACAATATTTCATATGCATAATTATATCACAACCCACCTTCACTTGGTGGCCACAATTCATGTAAATTAAACATACATCCTTTGTTGTCAATATACACATCTAGTTGTCTCAATATACACATATGATACTCATTAAATAAAAATATTTTACATATCAATTGGGTTTACACCCTTACACTTTAAAATGACCCAAGGTCTAATCCATTACTTTTTCAAACTGAAATACAAGTCATTTGGGCATATGCCCATACATAAAAAATATGTCACAAGGGCCAAATATCCATTCAAGCCCAATTTCTCTCCTTCCTTTAAAACTTCCTTAAGTCTCAAGTACCATGAGTCTCATCTGTCATATCATATCCTACGAATGGGTCAGCTCAACTGCTGGTATGACGGAATGCTAATGCCAGGAACAAATTTAAATCGTGGCATGTGCAAGTGTACATTTTTAAAACTACAACCCTATAATCCCTCAATGCTATGCACTGTCAATATGCATGACACACATATGCAACTCTATGCCACCCATGTCTGACTTCATGGTCTGCCCCTGTCAGCCTGCGAGTACTGTCATTGGCCAGATTTTGGATTTTCACCATAGGATCTACACCCTCATAATATATAGCACCAAGCGCTCAACTCACGCTATGTTCCAAGGATTCAAGTATGCCAAGATGCCATGATTATTTTCAATGTGAATTCTATGAAACATTTCATCAAACATGTGGCGTATAACTTAAAATGTGACTCATTCATAAAGTAAAGCATAACTTCNCACAAGGGCCAAATATCCATTCAAGCCCAATTTCTCTCCTTCCTTTAAAACTTCCTTAAGTCTCAAGTACCAGGAGTCTCATCTGTCATATCATATCCTAAGAATGGGTCAGCTCAACTGCTGGTATGACAGAATGCTAATGCCAGGAACAAATTTAAATCGTGGCATGTGCAAGTGTACATTTTTAAAACTACAACCCCATAATCCCTCAATGCTATGCACTGTCAATATGCATGACACACATATGCAACTCTATGCCACCCATGTCTGACTTCATGGTCTGCCCCTGTCAGCCTGCGAGTACTGTCATTGGCCAGATTTTGGATTTTCACCATAAGATCTACACCCTCATAATATATAGCACCAAGCGCTCAACTCACGCTATGTTCCAAGGATTCATGTATGCCAAGATGCCATGATTATTTTCAATGTGAATTCTATGAAACATTTCATTAAACATGTGGCGTATAACTTAAAATGTGACTCATTCATAAAGTAAAGCATAACTTCAAATTCACAACACTTTATCTACAAGAATGTGAAACACCATTCAATGGATTAAACATATGATCAAGTTTCATGTTCATTACTTTCACAATTTTTCAAGGAAAATACAAATACACAAACTACCAACTATTGGGATTAATCATAACCCTCAAACCACGAGAGTTTCTCTACCTGAACATAAGCTAGAATATAATAATCCAACACATATAAAAGGTACACCTTTTATTATAGTAACAAATTATCAAGAAACTCAAAGAACACAAAAGTGCTTAAACTACTAACTCTAAGTTTTCAAACNAAGATCTACACCCTCATAATATATAGCACCAAGCGCTCAACTCACGCTATGTTCCAAGGATTCATGTATGCCAAGATGCCATGATTATTTTCAATGTGAATTCTATGAAACATTTCATTAAACATGTGGCGTATAACTTAAAATGTGACTCATTCATAAAGTAAAGCATAACTTCAAATTCACAACACTTTATCTACAAGAATGTGAAACACCATTCAATGGATTAAACATATGATCAAGTTTCATGTTCATTACTTTCACAATTTTTCAAGGAAAATACAAATACACAAACTACCAACTATTGGGATTAATCATAACCCTCAAACCACGAGAGTTTCTCTACCTGAACATAAGCTAGAATATAATAATCCAACACATATAAAAGGTACACCTTTTATTATAGTAACAAATTATCAAGAAACTCAAAGAACANTCCAACACACATAAAAGGTACACCTTTTTTTTTAGTAACAAATTATCAAGAAACTCAAAGAACACAAAAGTGCTTAAACTACTAACTCTAAGTTTTCAAACAAACTGCCACCTAAATGATTTTTCAACATCAAGTAAACACTTAAATCATTCAATCAACACATAGAAAGACAAGAAAACTTAAATCTATTCCTAACTTAGTAAAATATCATACCTAAAATAGTTTTTCTCAAACCAAGAGAGTTGTGTTCGCTGTATAGTCGAGCCGATCGGTGAGAATATAGCCCTTGTTGAGAGGAACAACGTCTTAGAAGGAAGTCTTGCAAGAATCTGTAACGCCCCAAAACCCACCTTGGATGACATTACATTCTATAAACCATTCACATCATGAGAGCAACTAAATAATTTCATCATTAAAGAAATTTCATTCATCAAATATAATATTTACCATATTATCCCAAAAGAATAGGCCATCCATGGCCATTACATCCCAAAAGAATGTGATCGACTATGATAATTACATCCCAAAAGAATCACATTTAAACTTGCAGTGAGATAACAAAAGATTAGTCTTTACATAATCTCAAAAAAAATTTCCTAGTCTAGCACCTGAGAGAGTATAACTCTAGACATCCACCTCGGGATCCATGAGCCCGTCTAGTGGAGCTTCCCAATGTGTTGGCTCCTCAACCCCGAGCTCTTCCTCTAGACCACAATCTAAAAAATATAGTTTGTAGGGGGTGAGCACTAAGCACTGTAGCAAAACTCGAACAAGGTTTAGAAAACATGTAAAACAAGTCGGTCTCATTTCGCAAATATCATATATTAANTTGGCTCCTCAACTCCGAGCTCTTCCTCTAGACCACAATCTAAAAAATATAGTTTGTAGGGGGTGAGCACTAAGCACTGTAGCAAAACTCGAACAAGGTTTAGAAAACATGTAAAACAAGTCGGTCTCATTTCGCAAATATCATATATTAATTTTTGAAATAAAATAGGGACATTTAAACATATCTCAAGTTTAAGCAACATCAGTAATTTAATGCATAAGTGAAACCAATATACGACTAATAATCCATTCCACCATAAACCGTTTCTCCCAAGTTCTTACAGAATCTCATACTTTTCAAAATTCTTGTAGAAACTATTTTTGGTACAATGAACAATAACCCACCCACTGTATTCGTATCTCTGGTCTGAAGTAAGATCTCACATAAGTACCATCGAAAATATCCTGGCCCACACACAACCCACACAAATCCTTGCAAGGATATCCAACCTTTAGGAAGGGCGTATGCCAACACCATGGTAGTGACGTATCCAACCTAGGAGTAGTATACTAACCCTTTTTCCACGATACCCCCGTGAGCGATAATGGTTTAGTCCTCGCAAGGCACTAACCCCACTACGAGTGGTAGAAAAAGTTCAAACCTGGCACGGAGTAAGAAGGTGTCTACACACTCCACGATACCCAGTCAATAATAGCTCATGTTTACCTAACAACCACACAAGAGATACAATACCAACAATTTTCTCAAATAACTAACAATTCTATAAATCCTCAATTTCACATGTAGTATTTCAATAGAACAATTAAAGAAAATTCAAGAGATCATCATCAATATCATTTTGATGCTCAACACAAAACATTAAAGTTTTCAAAACTAAATTTAAGTGAAAGTAGAGAGAGAAAGCCATATTTCCCAAAAACTAGGGTTTTAAAGCAAGAGCAAGAGATTTCATGGGTATTCAACCCTAACTTGGTATAAAATATGGTAATATTTGTAAGAGGACCAAGAAACAAAGAACCCATATCAAATACATATGATTAGGAGTCAAGAAAATACACATATATTAGCCCTAGCATCAATAGACAAGAATGGAAGAAAACCCCTACCTTTCTCCTTGGCTTTGGTGTGAAGGACAAGAAGATTTGATCTTGAATCACCCTTAGAACTCTTGTTTTCCCTTTCTCTCTTCCTCTCTAAGTCTTTCTATTATGGTTCTAAGAGGTTTGGGGGGGAGAGTGGGGGTGAAAGAATGGGAGCAAATGGAGTGAAAATGGGGTTTTAAAACATAAAAATATAGATTTTTTAACGGTCTACCGGTAGTTCGTATCGAGCTACCGGTAGTTCGGATCCACTGGCAACTTATTACCTGTTGAGCTACTGGTAGTTCGGATCCACTCACAACTTACTACCTATTGACTACCGGTAGTTCAGATCTACTGGACAGCGTACTACCGGTAGGTCTTGTCCAGATTTACCAGTTCATCTATTTTTCATTTCAAATCTTCCCAAAACCAACCCAAACTTATACAACATACATTTGTACATCAAACATAATTGGTATAAGTTCTATTGCAAATGGTTTCATATATTTACAATTCAAAACTAAGTTTGAACTAAATATTTACCCGATTCTACACTATTAACATTTTTATCTCTACTCTTACCATCTACTTAGTTCATGCATACTCCATTACGTATTTTAGCATTTTAAAAATATAATTACGTTGCTATATTTGATAATACGAATGTGGGAGTTCATAGAATCTTGGCCTAGGAATGTGTTTCGGTGGCTTAAAGCTTGAATAAGCTAGGGTTTTTCTTCATTTTTCCTCATTGACCGTGTAGTGATCTATCTCCAAGAAAAATACTGATATTTTTACACTAAGGGGGCTGTATTTATAGTGGAGGGGCAAAGGTGCAAAATGACCCTTTTGACCTAGATGAATCCGGGACCCATTACACTACAACCCGTCCTGAAACGTCTCAATTCTAAATTTTATTTTAACCAAAGTTCTTAAAATTATTTTAAATAAATTTTTTTAAAAAAAATAGATTTCGCTTTTGGCCGGATCTGGCTGGTCCCACTTGGGCCACTCCGGATACCTTTTTTGTCTAAGTTTTAAAACTATTTTTGTTTAGGATAATATTCTCACAATAGGTGTATTTTAACATTATAAGCATGTTTCTCTTCAATGACATACTCAAATTATGCTTCTAAACATGACTTATGCCTAAAATATAAATATATAGTGCCCTATCAGCAAATGGTGCATGAATAGTGCCCTACTGGTAAAACTAAAAAATTTATCCTCACTTTTTAAATCTCTACAAGATTCATCCCTACCAATGCATTGATATATGCCCTTCTTAAAGTTGTGTATCCTTGCAAGGATTTGGGGTGTGTGTGTGGGCCAAGATATTTTTAATGTGTGTATTCATGCGAAGTCTTACTGCATACTTGAGATAAAGATACATAATGCGGGTAATGGTACATTGTGGGGAATGATACAAGAAATTGTTGGAAATAGTTGATATTGGAATGGTTTGTGGTTTGGAAATTTTTTTTACTTCTTCATTTTATATATTGATATTGCATAAACTTGAGAGCGGATGAACTATCACTGTTTTATTTCAAAATTCATATATGATATTTATAAAAGGATACTGATGGGTTTTATATGTTTTCTAAACCTTATTCGATTTTGGGAGGATTTTCCTACAGCTCTACAAACAATATTTACTTTCAGATTTCATTTTAGAGGAAGAGCATGGAGTTGATGAGCAGGTAGCTTGGGAAGCTCAATTGGATGGAAGCATGGATCTTGAGGGGGATGTTTAGAGTTGATCTCGTTATGTTCTAGACTAGGGATGTATTTTGGTATATTGTATGGATGATATTTTGTTTATTCCGCTTCAAGATAAAAGTTAATATTTGGAGTGTAATTGCCATAGTTTGGCATATTCTTTTGGATGTAATGGCCATGGTTTGGATTATTCTTTTGGATGATGCTATAGATATTATGTATGATGAATGGAATTTTCTTTATTTATGAATTTTATTAGTTGCTCTCATGATGTGAATGGTTTTAGATAGTAATGTTGTCCAAGGTGAATTTTGGGGCATTACAGGTTTGGTATCAGAGCTTAGGAATTAGGAATTATATGGGAGCTGTAGGTTATGGATTACCACAAGAAAGGTAGGACTAGGTTGAATGAATTGTTGACTTAATTCTTATACAAGCCATATGCTTTAAATTATATTGATATTTAGGGTGTGTAGCGCATTAGGAAAATTAAATTGTAAATTAATGTGCAGGATGGACAACAGAAGTGAACGTGGACGTGGGCGTGGGACCCAAGTAAACCCATGACCACCACCCCCAGATGCTATGAATGGCATTTATTAATGCCTAAGGGAACTAACTACTTTGGTACAACACCAAAATGGAAACAACAACCACAATGGGGGGTTTCAACCATTAGCTCCTGTATTGGGCAACGGGGACAAGAATAGAAGGATGATAGTTCTTAGAGAATTCTTGAGGCAATGCCCACTTACTTTCTGAGGACGCTCTCACCTTTTGCAGGCTGATAAGTGGATTTGCAGGGTGAAGAAAATGTGTGATAGCAGGGGAATTTTTAAGGATCTATGGATCAACCTAGCTACATATCTATTGGAAGGGGAGGTAGATCATTGGTGGGATTCGATTAAAATAAGGAGGAACACTGATACTTTTACCTAGGAGGAGTTTGATCAGGTCTTTCAAGACAAGTATGTTCTTGAATCTGTCAGGGACAAAATGAGTGCGGATTTCCTGGCTCTAAGATAGGGTATCATGATAGTGGCAGATTATGATAGAATGTTTGATAAGCTATCCCGGTATGCCACGGAGTTCATCTCTACTGAGGCTAGGAGGGCTAAATGATTTGAGTAGAGCTTGAGGCCTGCCATATGGGAGAAGCTTGCAGCTCACAAGATCCAGGACTATGGGGATCTTGTCGATAAAGTTGCACTGGTGGAGAGAGACACAGTGGACAACCAGATATGACAGAACTTCATGAGGGAAGGTTCAATCAGGATTGGTGCTAGTAGCAGTGGAGTTAAGAGGGCGGCACCATACCGTCAACCAGACCAGGTGGTTGGACAGAGATTTCAGACAGCTCGAGGAGTTGAAGGCTTTTTAGAGAGAGTAAGAGTAGACCCATGAGCCTGCTTTGCATGTGAAGGTCTGGGGCATATTTAGAGTCATTGTCCAATCTTTCCACCATAGAAAAATACCAAGATAGTAGGATAGGTAATTGCAAATAAACCACCACTACAGAAGCCACTACAGCAAAAACTGTTAGGAGCTATAGCCCCTGGTGGTACCAATCAAGGAAGAGTTTTTTCTTTGACTCAACTAGAGGAAGATGTTCCCAATGTAGTTGTGGAAGGTATTGTGCTTNATTAAGAGTAGACCCATGAGCCTGCTTTGCATGTGGAGGTCTGGGGCATATTTAGAGTCATTGTCCAATCTTTCCACCATAGAAAAATACCAAGATAGCAGGATAGGTAAATGCAAATAAACCACCACTACAGAAGCCACTACAGCAAAAACTGTTAGGAGCTACAGCCCCTGGTGGTACCAATCAAGGAAGAGTTTTTTCTTTGACTCAACTGGAGGAAGATGTTCCCAATGTAGTTGTGGAAGGTATTGTGCTTCTCTATAATTATTGGGCTTAAATTTTATTTGATCTCGGTGCTACTCATTCCTTTATACGTACTACATATGCTATTAAATTGGGATTAGAATTTGAAGATCTAGAACATGCTTTGAGTATTGACATGCCTATGGGAGAACGGTTGGACACTAGAAGGGTGTGTAAAGGTTGTGTGCTTTGAATTGGGGAGCAATAATTAATTATAGATTTGGTTGCATTCGACATAGAGGGTTATGACATAATATTTGGGATGACTTGTTGTCCACTTTCCATACGATAATGGATTGTTTTCATAAACGGATCTTATTTCAATTGTTAGGTGGGGTAGTTTTTAGTTTCATTAATGATCGAAATTCGTTCCACCCATTTCCCACTACGGGTAATAGATTCTTGAAAGCTAAGGTGGGGAGTAATTTGAGTTTCTTAGCCGGTTTAATGGGAGATAATCGAGATAAATCCCAATCTGACGTGGTATTGATAGTGTTAGATTTTTTGGATGTCTTCCTAGATGAACTACATAGGTTACCCCCACAGAGAGAGATTGAGTTTANTTGTCCACTTTCCATACGATAATGGATTGTTTTCATAAACAGATCTTATTTCAATTGTTAGGTGGGGTAGTTTTTAGTTTCATTAATGATCGGAATTCGTTCCACCCATTTCCCACTACGCGTAATAGATTCTTGAAAGCTAAGGTGGGGAGTAATTTGAGTTTCTTAGCCGATTTAATGGGAGATAATCGAGATAAATCCCAATCTGACGTGGTATTGATAGTGTTAGATTTTTCGGATGTCTTCCTAGATGAACTACATAGGTTACCCCCACAGAGAGAGATTGAGTTTACGATTGATCTATATCCGGGAACCGAACCTATATCCATTGCTCCCTATAGGATGACACCTTTGGAGTTGAAGGAGCTAAGGAATTAGTTGGACCAACTATTGGCTATTGGGTTTATCTGTTTGAGCACTTCACCTTGGGGAGCCCTGGTCCTCTTTGTGAAGAAGCATGATGAAACACTTCAGTTATGTATGAACTACCGAAGGTTGAATCAAGTGACAGTGAAGAATAAATACCCATTGCCCCAAATTGATAATTTATTTTATCAGCTGAGGAGTTCTAAGTATTACTCCAAGATTGATCTGCACACAAGGTACCATCAACTGAGGATCAAGGAGGAGGATATTCCTAAGACAAATTTTTTATACCAGCTATGGTCATTTCGAATATACTATAATGCCTTTCGGACTGACTAATGCTCTTGCAGCCTTTATGAATTTGATGGACAGAGTATTTCAATCGTATATAGATCAGTTTTTTATTGTGTTTATTAATGACATATGGATCTATTCATGGACATAAGGGGAACATGAAGAACATCTCTCGATAGTGCTACAGAAATTGAGAGAACATAAGTTATATGCTAAGATGAGTAAATATGAGTTTTGGATGAAGGAAGTGAAATTCCTTGGTCATGTTGTGTCAGAACAGGGTGTAGCTGTTGACCCCTCAAAGATTGAAGTCGTGATGAAATGGGAACCACCAAGGAATGTGACCGAAGTACGTAGTTTATGAGGATTAGCCAGCTACTACCGGAGCTTTGTGGAAGGGTTCTCAAAACTAGTGATGCCAATGACTCTCCTTATGAAGAAGGGGACAGATTCTTGTGGACTCAAGACTGTGAACTAGCCTTTCACACCTCGAAGGAAAGGTTGATAATAGCTCCTGTTCTTATTATTTTGAGCAGTGGAGAAGGATACGATGTTTACACAAATGCTTCATTATGAGGCTTGAGATGTGTGCTAATGCAAGGAGGTAAGGTAGTCACTTATGGATCGAGACAACTAAAGATTCATGAGTAGAACTTTCCCATTCACGACTTGGAGCTTGCTGTTGCGGGCTTTGCTCTTAAGTTCTAGAGGTGTTACCTGTATGGAGAAAAGTGTCAAGTTTTTTATTATCATAAGAGCCTCAAGTATATATTCACACAGAAAGACTTGANTCCCATTCACGACTTGGAGCTTGCTGTTGCGGGCTTTGCTCTTAAGTTCTAGAGGTGTTACCTGTATGGAGAAAAGTTTCAAGTTTTTTATTATCATAAGAGCCTCAAGTATATATTCACACAGAAAGACTTGAATCTTCGGCAAAGAAGATGGATTGAATGTCTAGAAGATTATAATTTCACACTCAACTACTATTCAGAGAAGGCTAATGTAGTAGCGGATGCACTTTGCAGAAAGTCTTAGGGTGAAATCAATGTTCTTGCTATTAATAGGTGGAAGATGATGGATGTTTTGGAGGAATTTAATCTATTAGTGGACAGACAGAAGGATCAACCATGCTTATTTAATCTTGTGGCTCAACTAATTCTTCGACAAAGTNAAGAGCCTCAAGTATATATTCACACAGAAAGACTTGAATCTTCGGCAAAGAAGATGGATTGAATGTCTAGAAGATTACAATTTCACACTCAACTACTATTCAGAGAAGGCTAATGTAGTAGCGGATGCACTTTGCAGAAAGTCTTAGGGTGAAATCAATGTTCTTGCTATTAATAGGTGGAAGATGATGGATGTTTTGGAGGAATTTAATCTATTAGTGGACAGACAGAAGGATCGACCATGCTTATTTAATCTTGTGGCTCAACCAATTCTTCGACAAAGGATTGTGGAGTTGCAACGATTAGATACAGAGTTGAGCACTATCTGGGGTAAATTGGAGAGGAATGAGATGATTGATAATTGGTCAATATATAATCATGAGTTACAGTTTGTGGAAGACTATGTGTACCAAACAATGACCAAGTAAGGGGAGAAGTGTTGGGTGAGTGTCATCGTTCAAAATTCTCTATCCATCCGAGTAGTACCAAGATGTATAGAGATATGAAGCATCAATATTGGTAGAAAGGGATGAAACAAGATATGGATAAGTATGTTGCAAAGTGTGTGGTGTGTCAGCAGGTGAAGACGGAGCATCAAAAATCCGGAGGATTACTACAATCCTTACCTATCCCATAATAGAAGTGGGATCACATCACCATGGATTTCGTGTCTGGTTTTCCACGAATGTCACAAGGGCATAATGTCGTATGGGTCATTATAGATACACTCACCAAGTCCACTCATTTCTTGAGTATGAAGACCACTGACACTCTTGAGACCATGAGCAAGCTTTATATTCGTGAGATTGTTAGATTACATGGAGTTCCACTCTCTATTGTGTCGGATCGTGATTCTCATTTTGTGGTACAATTTTGACAAAGTCTACAATGAGCTATGGGGATAGAGTTGCACTTTAGCACCGCCTTTCATCCTCAAATGAATGGCTAATCTAAGAGGATAATACAAATTTTGGAGGACATGTTATGAGCTTGTGTGTTGGACTTCAAAGGAAGTTGGAGTGATCATTTGCTGCTAGTAAAATTTGCATTTAACAATAGTTTTCAATCTAGCATTGGCATAGCATCTTATGAGACATTGTGTGGGAGACCATGTAGGTCCCTGACTTGTTAGTTAGAAGCAAGAGAGAGTAGTTTGTTTGGGCTAGAAATTATTCAGGAGACTACTGAGAAAATTCAACTCATTAGGGAAAGACTATACACGACACAATGTAGACAGAAAAGCTACACGGATAGAAGAAGAAGACCATTGGAATTTCAAGAGGGGGACTATGTGTTCCACTAGGTGTCATCCAAGAAGGGAGTGTTTAGATTTGACAATAAGGGGAAGCTAGCCCCAAGGTACACTAGACCATTTGAAGTAATCAAAGCTGTGGGCAAAGTGGCGTATCAACTTTGGTTACCAGCCTAGTTGTCAAGGGTACATGACGTGTTCCATGTGTCAATGTTAAGAAAGTGTCAATTGGATACAACGCATGTTGTGGATTTGGAGGGAATTGAAATTCAAGATGGAGCAACATGTGAAGAAAAATCGGTGGAGATTCTCGATATCAAGGAGAAGGTGCTTCACAATAAAGTAATCCAACTAGTGAAAGTCTTGTGACAACATCATGAGGTGGAGGAAGCTACTTGAGAACCAGAGCTGGATGCGAGAAAAGTACCCTTATTTGTTCTCAACTTAAGGTTAGTTTCAAGGAGGAAACTTTCTTTAAGGGGGTGGATTGTAAACCCCCACATTCTTGTCTTTATATAATGATTTTGAAATGCTCATATATGTAGTAAGCGAAGCATGAACTATATAAGTTGTAAAAGAAGAAGTTAGGAAGTGTTTTGGAGTTAAAACACATTTTTGATAGAACTTGGGTAGAAAGAATTTTGACACTACCTTAGTATTTGGCCCATAAAGTTTTACCTGGATGTCTGTTTGATCTGAAATGTTTACAGTAGATACTAGACTTCCAGGGTTACAAAAGTGTATTTTACGAAAATTTTCCAAATCGACCTCTAAATAGGTCAAAACTTCACAGAATATTTTAGCAAAAACTAGGAGTCCGTTCAAACGTGAATCTACGTTCAAACGACAATGAGTCCTAGTAGTTTGGTGTCTGTAGAACTCTGATAGAAAATGTAAAAGTATTAGGAGCAACTAACGTTTGAACTCCATAATGACGTTCGAACGTGAAACAGTAATTTGCACAACTAACGTTCGAACGCTAAATGACATTCGAACATGAGATCAAAATCCTGAGTATCAGATTCGTGGTAAGTGTTCTGTTTCTCACCCTATAATTACTTAAGGACACCTCCCTTAGCCTCGTTTCACCATTTCCAGCCCTAAAGAGTCTTAGAGAGGAAGAAAGGGGGGGGGGAGAGAAACAGAAGATCAAGGGGGATTTTCACATTGAAGTGGATCAAATCTTCTAGTTTTTCACACAACACTAAGGAGGAAAGTAGGGGTTTCTTCTCACTCTTGTCCATTTAGGCTAAGGTTTATATATATATATATATATATATATATATATATGTTTTGACTCTCAATCATATATATTTGTTACGAAATTCTTGTTTCTTGATGTTCTTGCAAATCTTACCATGTTTTGAGTGAAGTTATGGTTTGATAGCCAAAAATTCATGTTCTTAATGTCAAAACCTAGTTTTTACAAGAAATAGAAATTTTTCTCGAGATATTCCTTTGTTTTTTATTTAAAAACTCTAGTGCTTTATTTGAAAACTAAATATTATATATTTTATGATCTCTTGCATATTTTTATAAATTGTTCCATTGAAAAAATACATGGAAATTGGGGGTTTTTGATTTAATTGTGATTTGAGAAATTGGTTTGGCATTGTATATCTTGTATGGTTGTTTGGATGAACATGGGTGACCGTTGACTGGGTATCATAGAGTAGGTAGATGTGTTTCTTAACTCATGTGGGTTTGAAGGTTCCCTATCACTCATAGCGGGGTTGGTGCCTTGCGAGGACCAAACCACTATTCGCTCACATGGTATCGAGGTTGAGGGTTAGTATACTATTCCTGAGTTGGATTCGTAATTGCCGATGCGTCAGTATACGNCATGTGGGTTTGAAGGTTCCCTATCACTCATAGCGGGGTTGGTGCCTTGCGAGGACCAAACCACTATTCGCTCACATGGTATCGAGGTTGAGGGTTATTATACTATTCCTGAGTTGGATTCGTAATTGCCGATGCGTTAGTATACACCCTTCCTAAAGTTGTGTATCCTTGTAAGGATTGGGTGTGTATCTGTGGGCCAAGATATTCTCAATGTGTGTATTCACGCGAAGTCTTATTGCATACCTGAGATACATATACATAATGTTGGTAATGGTACATTGTGGGGAATGAAACAAGAAATTGTTGGAAATGGTTGATATTGGAATGGTTTGTAGTCTGAAAATTGGTTTTACTTCTTCATTCTATATATTGATATTTCGTAAACTTGAGATTGGATGAAATGTCACTATTTTCTTTCAAAATTCCTATATGATATTTGTAAAATGAGATCGACGGGTTTTATATGTTTTCTAAACNGAATGGTTTGTAGTCTGAAAATTGGTTTTACTTCTTCATTCTATATATTGATATTGCGTAAACTTGAGATTGGATGAAATGTCACTATTTTCTTTCAAAATTCCTATATGATATTTGTAAAATGAGATCGACATGTTTTATATGTTTTCTAAATNGATATTTCGTAAACTTGAGATTGGATGAAATGTCACTATTTTCTTTCAAAATTCCTATATGATATTTGTAAAATGAGATCGACGGGTTTTATATGTTTTCTAAACTTTGTTCAAGTTTAGGAGGATTTTTCTATAGAGCTTAGTCCTCACCCCTTACAAACAATATTTACTTTCAGATTTCGTTTTAGAGGAAGAGCATGGAGTTGATGAGCAGGTAGCTTGGGAAGCTCAATTAGATGGAAGCGTGGATCCCGAGGAGAATGTTTAGAGTTGATCTCACTATGTTCTAGATAAGGGATGCATTTTGAGACATTGTATAGATGATATTTTGTTTATTCCGCTGCAAAATAAAATTTAATTTTTGGAGTGTATTTGCCATAGTTTGGCATAGTCTTTTGGATGTAATGGCAATGGTTTGACGTATTATTTTGNCCGCTGCAAAATAAAATTTAATTTTTGGAGTGTATTTGCCATAGTTTGGCATAGTCTTTTGGATGTAATGGCAATGGTTTGACGTATTCTTTTGGATGATGCTGTAGATATTATGTATGATGAATGAAATTTTCTTTATTTATGAATTTTATTAGTTGCACTCATGATGTGAATGGTTTTAGATAGTAATGTCGTCCAAGGTGAATTTTTGGTCGTTACAAATGGAGTCATGAAACTTTCATTTGGAAATATAACTTTGGAATTAAATATTTTTAACATGGCAAAACAACTCAAAGAAGAAGAAGAATTACATGAAGTTAATTGTGTTGAGTTGTGTAACACCCCAAAATCCACCTCTGACGACATTACTATCTAAAAATCATTCACATCATGAGAGCAACTAATATAATCCATAAGTAAAGAAAATTTCATTCATCATTCATCACATTTACAACCTAATCCAAAAGAATATGCCAAAGCCTGGCCATCGTAGCCAAAAGAATATGATTAACTAAGGCAATTACATCCAAAAGAATCAAATTTGAACTTGCAGCGGAATAACAAAAGGTTAGACTCTACATCGTCTCAAAAGAAATTCCCTAGTCTAGTACATAAGGGAGTACAGCCCTAAACATCCACTTTGGGATCCACGTGCCCATCTAGTGNATCAAATTTGAACTTGCAGCGGAATAACAAAAGGTTAGACTCTACATCGTCTCAAAAGAAATTCCCTAGTCTAGTACATAAGGGAGTACAGCCCTAAACATCCACTTTGGGATCCACGTGCCCATCTAGTGGAGATTCCCATTGTACCTGCTCTTCACTTCCAAGTTCTTCATCTAAGCCAAAATCTGAAAAATATGATGTTGTAGGGGGTGAGCCCTAAGCTCTGTAGCAACATCCTCCCAAACTTGAACAAGGTTTAGAAATCATATAAAACAGTTCGGTCTCTTTTTCTAAAATATCATATATAACTTGAAGTAAAACAGTGACAGTTTATTTGATCTTAAGTTAATGCAATTGTAATAAGTTAATTGAAAAGAATAAACATGTTAGGATTAGAGAAAAACAATAAATTATACAATAGCCTCAACCCGTATTCTCATATATGTTGGTTGCTTCCCATGAATCAATACAACGAATTTTACCTTGTTCATCCATCACAATCACACAATCCCAAATATTTTAGAAAAGACGTATATCGTCTCCCACGACATTGATGAATCCTTCCCAGGAAAAGTATATCATCCCTCAGCCACAATAGTGGTTGCTCTCACAAACAACAATCCACTACAAGTGTTAGGCAACCATCTAACCCCCTACTGGGATAGACTAACCTCTAACACTCTCCGGCAATGCTCAAATGCAATTCAAGTCCATCACAACAACCATACAAGAGATTCAAAAACAACTATTTTCGCAAATTACACTTACATCAAAAACCCCCAAATTTCCATAGGTATCTTCTCCAATAGAACAATTTAAGAAAATATGCAAGAGATTATCACAAATACTATTTTGTTGTTCAAAAAAAAGCACTAGAGTTTGAAAACCAAGCACAAAGGAATATTAAGAAGAAAAATCCATTTTTCTCAAAAATTAGGGTTTTCAAGTCAATAGGAGAAATTTCATAGCTATATAACCATAGCTTTGTTTAAAACATGGTAATAAGTGCAAAAGCGTCAAGATATAGAGATTTCATAGCATATACTTAGGATCGAGAGTAAAAACATACATACATATAAATGCCCTAGCCTCAATGTACAAGAATGGAAGAAAACCCCTACCTTGGTGTTCTTTAAAAGAAAACTGGGGCTTTGATCCAATCCAATGTGCAAATCCCTTTTGATCTTGTGTTTTTCCCTCTCTTTCTTCCTCTCTAAGGTTTCCTAGGGTTAAAAATGTTGAAATGGGGCTAATAGAGGCGTCATTATGTATTTATAGGGTGAAAAGTGGACCCTATATCGCGACTTAAATTTTTGGAACTTACAGAGCGTATCGGTACGCAGTACCGGTATGGTAAACTCTCTGGACAGTAGCGTATCGGTACACTGTACTAGTACAGTAACTTTCGGACGTANTTACACTTGCATCAAAAACCCCCAAATTTCCATAGGTATCTTCTCCAATAGAACAATTTAAGAAAATATGCAAGAGATTATCACAAATACTATTTTGTTGTTCAAAAAAAAGCACTAGAGTTTGAAAACCAAGCACAAAGGAATATTAAGAAGAAAAATCCATTTTTCTCAAAAATTAGGGTTTTCAAGTCAATAGGAGAAATTTCATAGCTATATAACCATAGCTTTGTTTAAAACATGGTAATAATTGCAAAAGCGTCAAGATATAGAGATTTCATAGCATATACTTAGGATCGAGAGTAAAAACATACATACATATAAATGCCCTAGCCTCAATGTACAAGAATGGAAGAAAACCCCTACCTTGGTGTTCTTTAAAAGAAAACTGGGGCTTTGATCCAATCCAATGTGCAAATCCCTTTTGATCTTGTGTTTTTCCCTCTCTTTCTTCCTCTCTAAGGTTTCCTAGGGTTAAAAATGTTGAAATGGGGCTAATAGAGGCGTCATTATGTATTTATAGGGTGAAAAGTGGACCCTATATCGCGACTTAAATTTTTGGAACTTACAGAGCGTATCGGTACGCAGTACCGGTATGGTAAACTCTCTGGACAGTAGCGTATCGGTACACTGTACTAGTACAGTAACTTTCGGACGTACCGGTACGATCTGTTCAATTTTGCCTGTTTCCTTTGTTTTTCATTTCCAATCCATTCCAAACCCTTACAAAACCAACTCAAACTTATACAACATATATTTGGACATCAAACATAGTTGATACAAGTTCGATTACAAAAAATTTAATATATTTACTTGCTACATATTAAAATAAAAGTGTGGGGGTTTACAATCCATCCCCCTTAATGAAAGTTTCTTCCTCGAAACTTACCTCAAGTAGCGAACAAATGAGGGTACTTCTCTCGCATCTCTAGCTCCGGTTCCCAAGTAGCTTTCTTCACTCCATGGTGTTGCCACAAGACTTTCACCAGTTGAATGACTTTGTTGCAAAGGACCTTCTCCTTGGTGTCGAGAATCTTCACTGGTTGTTCTTCATATGTTGTTCCGTCTTGAATTTCAATATCCTCCAAATCCACGACATGCATTGTATCCGATTGACACTTTCTCAACATCAATACATGGAACACATTATGTACCCCTGACAATTGAGCTGGTAATCAAAGTTGATACGCCGCTTTGCCCACAACGTGGATCACTTCAAATGGTCTGGTGTATCTTGGTGCTAATTTTCCCTTCTTGCCAAATCTGAACATCCCCTTCTTAGGTGACACCTTGAGGAACACATAGTCCCCCTCTTGGAATTTCAAGGGTCTTTGTCTTCTATCCGCATAGCTCTTCTGTTTACTTTGTGCCGTGCGTAATCTTTCCCGAATGAGTTGAATTTTCTCCGTAGTCTCCCGAACAATCTTAGGCCTAAACAAGCTACTTTTTCCCGCTTCCAACCAACAAGTCGGGGACCTACATGGTCTTCCATACAGTGCCTCATATGGTGTCATGCCAATGCTAGATTGAAAGCTGTTGTTGTATGTGAATTCTACCAATAGCAAATGATTGCTCCAACTTCCCTTGAAGTCCAACACACAAGTTCGTAACATATCCTCCAAAATTTGTATCACCCTTTCGAATTGGCCATCTGTTTGGGGCTGAAAGGTGGTGCTAATGTGTAACTTTTTCCTCATAGCTCGTTGTAGATGCCAAAATTGTGCCATAAAACGGGAATCACGATCTGAAAAAGTAGAGAGCGAAACTCCATGTAATCTAACAATCTTGCGGATATAGAGCTTGCTCAATGTCTCCAAGGTGTCCGTGGTCTTCATACTCAAGAAATGAACCGACTTGGCAAGTCTATCTACAATGACCCATATGGCATTATGACCGCGTGAAGTCCGTGGAAAACCCGACACAAAGTCCATGGTGATGTGATCTTACTTCCACTCTGGAATAGGCAAGGACTATAACAATCCTCCGAGCTTTTGATGCTTAATCTTCACCTGCTGACACACCGCGCACTTTGAAACATACTTAGCCACGTCTTGTTTCATCCCTTTCCACCAATATTGACACTTCATGTCCCTATACATCTTAGTACTACCCGGATGTATGAAGAATTTTGAACGATGACACTCAACCAACATTTCTTCCCTTACCTGGTCATTGTTTGGTACACATAGTCTCCCACGAAATTGTAACTCATCATTATGTATTGCCCAGTTCTCAATCATCTCATTCCTCTCCAATCTACCCCGAATAGTTTCCAACTCTGTATCTAATCGTTGCAACTCCACAATCCTTTGTCGAAAAATTGGTTGGGCTACGAGATTAAATAAGCATAATCGATCCCCCTGTCTATCCACCCATGGATCAAACTCCTCCAAGGAATCAATCATCTTCCACCTATTAACAGCAAGGAGATTGATTTCACCTCGAGACTTTCTGCTAAGTGCATCTGCTACTACATTAGCCTTCCCCGAGTGGTACTTGAGTGTGGACTCATAGTCTTCTAGATATTCAATCCACCTTCTTTGCTGAAGATTTAAGTCTTTCTACGTGAAGATATGCTTGAGGCTCATATGATCAGAAAACACTTGAAACTTTTCTCCATACAGATAACACCTCTATAACTTAAGAACAAAAAACACAATTGTAAGCTCTAAGTCATGGGTGGGATAATTTTTCTCATGGATCTTCAGTTGTCTCGATTTATAAGCAACAACCTTACCTCCTTGCATAAGCACACATCCCAAGCCTCGTAACAAAGCATTGATATATACATCATATCCTTCCCTACTACTCGGGATAATTAGGACAGGAGCTGTTGTCAACCTTTCCTTCAAGGTGCGAAAAGCTAGTTCACACTCTTGAGTCCACAAGAATCTTTCTCCCTTTTTCGTAAAGCAAGTCATTAGCATCGCTAGTTTTGAGAACCCTTCCACAAACCTCTGGTAGTAGCCTACTAAACCCAAGAAACTACGTATTTTGATCACATTCGTCGGTGGTTCCCATTTTATCACAGCCTTAATCTTTGCGGGGTCAACAGCTACACCTTGTTCCGACACAACATGTCCAAGAAATTTCACTTCCTTCATCCAGAACTTGCATTTACTTATCTTAGCATATAGCTTATGCTCTCACAATGTCTAGTGCACAATCGAGAGATGACGTACATGTTCCTCTTGTGTCCGTGAATAGATTAATATGTCATCAATAAACACGATGATAAATTGATCTAGATATGGCCAAAATACCCTGTGCATCAAGTCCATGAAGGCTATTGGAGCATTAGTCAATCCGAACGGCATTACCGTATATTCGAAATGACCATACCGGGTATGAAAAGCTATCTTAGGAATATCCTCCTTCTTAATCCACAGTTGATGGTACCCCGTGCGAAGATCAATTTTGGAGTTATACTAAGAACCCCCTCAGCTGATCGAACAAATCATCTATTCGTGGCAATGAATATTTATTCTTCACTGTCACTCGATTTAACCTTTGATAGTCCATGCATAGCCGAAGTGTTTCATCATGTTTCTTCACAAAGAAGACTGGAGCTCGCCAAGGTGAAGTGCTTAAGTGGATAAACCCAATAACCAATAGTTGGTTCAATTGCTTCCTTAGCTCCTTCAACTCCAAATATGCCATCCGATAGGGAGTAATGGATGTGGGTTCGATTCCTGAATATAGATCGATTGTAAACTCAATTTCTCTTTGTGGGGGTAACCCGGGTAGTTCATCTGGGAAGAAATCTAGAAAATCCGATACTATCAACACCACGTTCGCATGGAATTTATCCCGATCATCACCCATTAAGCTGGCTAAGAAACTCAATTTGATCCCCGCCTTAGCTTTCATGAATCTACTACCCGTAGTAGGAAATGAATGGGAAGAATTTTGATCAGTCATGAAACTGAAAACTACACCTCTCGGTAATTGAAATGAAATCCATTTACGAAAATAATCCATTGCCGCATGGAAAGTAGGCAACAAGTTCATCCCAAATATTATGTTATACCCCTTCATGTCTAACGCAACCAAATCTACAATTAACTCTTGCTCCTCAATTCGAAGCACACAACCTCTACACACCCTTCTACTATCCAACCGTTCTCTTGTAGGCATATCAATACTCAAGGCATGTTCTAACTTACCAAAGTCCAATCCCAAATTAAGAGCATATGTAGTACATATGAATGAATGAGTAGCACCAGGATCAAATAAGATTCGGGCCAAGAATTATAGAGAAGAACAATACCTTCCACAACGGCATTGGAAGTATCTTCCTCCGGTTGAGTCAATGCAAACACTCTCCCTTGATTGGTACTATCGGGTGCTATAGCTCCTAACAGTCTCTATTGTAGTGGCTTAGGTAGTGGTGGCTTGTTTGCATTTATTTGTCCAGCTGCTTGGTTGGTCTTTGGAGGCAACGATGGGCAGTTATTTCTGAAGTTCCCGACACCTCCACATGCGAAGCATTGACGTGGGTCAGTGCCTGTTCGATTCTGAGTAACCCCATCTCCTTGAACTATATGAAGTCTTTGTCCAGCCACCTGGTCTGGGCGACAATATGGTGCCACCCTCTACACTCCCCTACTGCTAGCACTTGTCCGGATCGGGCCTCCCCTAGCTAAAATTTGTCGCCGCTGGTTGTCCTCTATGTCTCGCTCCACCAGTGCAGCTTTATCAACTAGATCCCCATAGTCTTGGATCTTGTGGGCCACACGCTTCACCCGGATGATAGGCCTCAAGCCCTGCTCAAAGTGTTTGGCCCTTTTGGCTTTGGTGGATATAAACTCTGTGGCATAACGAGATAGCTCATCAAACTTCCTCTCATACTCGCCTACCGTCATGTTGCCCTGTCATAGAGCTAGGAAATCTGCACTCATCTTGTCCCTGATGGATTCAGGAAAGTACTTGTCTTAGAAGATTTGATCAAATTCCTTCCAGGTAAGAGCATCCGTGTTCCTCCTTCTCTTTACAGAATCCCACCAATGGTCTGCCTGCCTCTCCTTCGAACAAATATGTTGCTAGGCGAACCTGTAAATCCTCGGTAACTCCCATGCCATCACACATCTTCTTCACCCGGTGGATCCATTTATCCGTATCCAAGAGGTTAGAGCTTCCTTGGAAAGTAGGTGGGTGTTGCTGTAGAAATTCTCGAAGAACTACCATCCTTCGATTTTCGTTCTCGTTGCCTGGTACTTGAGCTAATGGATGAACCCCACCGTTGTGGTTTTTGTTTCTATTCTGGTGTTGTACTAGAGTGGTTAGCTCCCGTAGGCATTGGTATATGTCGTTCATAGCATCAGGAGGTGGTGGTGGTGGTGGGTCTGCTTGACCTCCACGCCCACGTCTACGTCCACGTCCTCTGTCCATCCTGCACATCAATTCACAATTTAGTTTCCTTGATGTACAAGACCTCCTAACTATTACTTTAATCTTAAACATAAGGCTTGTATAAGCTTTAAGTAAACAATTCATTCAACCTAGTCCTAACTCTCTAGTGGTAATCCATAACCTACAGCTCCCATGTAAAACCTAATTCCTAAGCTCTGATACCAAAATTTGTAACACCCCAAAATCCACCTTGGACGACATTACTATCTAAAAGTCATTCATATCATGAGAGCAACTAATATAATCCATAAGTAAAGACAATTTCATTCATCATTCATCACATTTACAACCTAATCCAAAAGAATATGCCAAAGCATGGCCATCGTATCCAAAAGAATATGATTAACTAAAGCAATTACATCCAAAAGAATCAAATTTGAACTTGCAGCGGAATATAAAAAGGTTAGACTCTACATCGTCTCAAAAGGAATTCCCTAGTCTAGTACATAGGGGAGTACAACCCTAAAAATCCACTTTGGGATCCACGTGCCCATCTAGTGGAGCTTCCCATTGTACCTGCTCTTCGCTTCCGAGTTCTTTATACAAGCCAAAANTGATTAACCCTAATTAAGGCATAATTTAATAGGTAAATTGTGTTAGTTGAATAAAGTTAAACTAGTCAAAATAAATAAAATTAGAGTTAGTGTGTGAATAAAGGATAATGCATTAATTGTTGTTCTTTTCAGGATTTTGTGCGTCAAAGCTACAAACTACTGGGGAGCCAATTGCATTAAAGCTACAAACTACTGGGGTGCCAATTATCAAAGCTCAAAACAAAGGAGGATCAAAGAATTCAAGGCCACCTAACAAGATTTTCAAGTCCACCTAACAAGACTCTTCAAGTCCACCTAACAAGATTCAAGGCCACCTAACAAGACTTTCACCCTCCCTTGTTGCCTATAAATACCACCCCTTAGGACTTGTAAAGCATTCATCTTTTGGTAGTGGAAAACCCTCCAAAAGTATTATTGCTTTCCTTATTGCTTATAGCTTTCTTTAAGTATTGCTTTCTTTTATTGTATTCTTGCTTCCTTTTAATTTATTGTTTTCTTTTACTTTAAGTATTGCTTTCTTTTATTGTGTTATTGATTTCTTTTATNCCTTATTGCTTATAGCTTTCTTTAAGTATTGCTTTCTTTTATTGTATTCTTGCTTCCTTTTAATTTATTGCTTTCTTTTACTTTAAGTATTGCTTTCTTTTATTGTGTTATTGCTCTTTTACTTCCATTGCTTGAGCTTCCTTCTTCCCTTAGAGGAGTGAAACTCTTCCACTTTTCTAGAGCTTTACCAAAGCCGTGAAGGGTGGAACGTGATTCACTCATTCTTTGTCGAAGATCGACTCATTGTGTAAAGTANCTTAGAGGAGTGAAACTCTTCCACTTTTCTAGAGCTTTACCAAAACCGTAAAGGGTGGAACATGATTCACTCATTCTTTGTCGAAGATCAGTTCCTTGTGTAAGGTGTGTTACCTTGTAACTCCTCTACTTGGAGGGATGAGCATCACTCACTTTTCTAGCTTTAACAAATTCATGAAGAGTGAGTAGTTTCTCATCCAATCTTTAGTAAGAGGTGATTATATATAAGTTATATTTATGCATTTTGTTTATGCTTAGCT
>CAUOFW020004902.1:241442-345352 GCA_963454935.2 Ilex paraguariensis | reverse complement strand
TTCATAATGTCTTCTCATCATATTGTTGTCTTTATTTTAAGCATGAATAGCTAAATCTCTTAGTTGGCAAAACCAAGAGGAACCTCCACTTGGGTATACCATTTCAACTCATTCTCCTCCCCTCTTTCAGAGTTCAATGGTTCAGTTTGACTGGGTTGAGGGTGGATAACTTGGTGAGTCTTTGATATTTCGTAGGCCTAGTCACGGTTTATGCTTAGATACTCACCAATCTTACCCCTAGCTTCCCACGAATCAATCGTTCATTCATGCTCTATTGGAGGAGGGTTTCGAGTTGAGACGGTATTCCTATTGGAGTGACCTCTTGGATTTGCCAACATTTGTTTCTCATTTTACTAGCATCAAAACAACTTCACCAAACAACTTCCAACAATCAAAGCTTTTACACTTTCTTTCTCCCAAAATCACCTTCCTCTCGGTTTACTTCCTTCTCCGTGGAAATGACCTTGGAATACCACCAGGTAAAACACGATCCGCAAAAGTCTCCTTGCGCTTGGGGAGCACTTTTGTTCACACATACTCACATTTGAAATCTCATTCATCCACCATTTCGTTGCCCTTTCCTTTGACATCATCCCTATGAGAGTGACACTCTTCTTCATTTATATAATATACATGCTAAATGGTGATGTTTATAGGTTAGGAAACAACAAGAAAGTTTGTGAAGCATTATACACCGGATGATGTTTGTTTTAAGTTTCAGGGAGAAAAGCACGACGCTTTACCCCAAGCCGTGTATGACTCTTGATGACATGGGCAGTTGATGGGTTGGCTTGTGAGCCTTACCTCAAAGGATGAGGTGAGACAGGAGTTGGATCTACCTCGGGTTGTGTGTGTGTATCAGGACGTCTTTTCGGATGAACTACCGGGACTACCTCCCCATAGGGATGTGGACTTCAACATTGAGTTACATCCGAGTACATCTCCTATTTTTATGACTCCGCATAGAATGGTGCCAGTTGAGCTGCAAGAACTCAAGGTCCAGTTACAGGAGTTGTTGGACAAGGGGTTTATTAGGCCGAGCACTTCACATTGGGGCGCTCTGGTGTTGTTTGCCAAGAAGATGGATAAGACCCTTCGATTGTGTATAGATTATCAACAGTTGAACTGGGTCACCATTAAGAATAGGTACCCTTTGCCGAGGATTGACGATCTGTTTGATCAGCTGAGGGGAGCGCGGGTCTACTCCAAGATAGATCTCCACAAAGGCTACCATCAGTTGAGGATCAGGGTGGCAGATATCCCTAAGACAACATTCAGAACATGGTATGGGCATTTCGAGTTCACTATGATGCCATTTNAGGGACTAGTAATGTTTAGGTTGGGGGGTGTGATTAACCCTAATTAAGACATAATTTCATAGGTAAATTGTGTTAGTTGAATGNACAACATTCAGAACATGGTATGGGCATTTCGAGTTCACTATGATGCCATTTGGATTGACGAATGCCCCGGCGACATTCATGGATCTCATGCATAGGGTGTTTCAACCCTACCTTGACCGGTTCATCGTGGTTTTCGTTGATGACATCCTGATATATTCCAAGTCTAAGGAGGAGCATGAGGATCACTTGAAGATTGTTCTCCAGATGTTGAGAGATCATCATTTGTATGCCAAGTTCATCAAGTGTGAATTTTGACTTACTGAGGTGAAAGTTTTGGGACATGTAGTGTCAGGTTTGGGTGTATCCGTGGACCCAAAAAAGGTTGAAGCAGTTGTGAATTAGGAAGGCCCAAGTCAGTCTTCGAGATACATAGTTTCTTGGGATTGGCGGGGTATTATAGGAGATTCATTGAGGACTTCTCTCGTTTGGCTGCTCCTATGACCAAGTTGACTCGGAAAGAGGTCAAATTTGAGTGGAATGATGCTTGTGAGAAGGCATTCTAGGAGTTGAAGAGGAGGCTTACATCAGCTCTTATTCTGATAGTTCCGAAAAGGAGACAGAGGTACACAGTGTATTGTGACACCTCGAAGGACGGACTCAATTGTGTATTGATGCATTCTAGGAGGGTGGTGGCTTATGGTTCTCGGTAGTTAAAGAATCATGAGCAGAATTACCCCACGCATGACATGGAGTTGGCGGCCATTGTCTTTGCCTTGAAGGCTTGGCGCCACTACTTATACGGGAAATAGTTTGAAGTATTTTTGGGCCACATAAGTCTGAAGTATATTTGTACACAGTAGGACCTCAACATGAGGCAACACCGGTAGATGGAGTACCTGAAAGATTATGACTTCACTTTGCATTACCACCCCCGTAAGGCAAATGTGGTGGCTGATGCACTCAGTCAAAAGTCACGGGGAGTCTTGGCTAGTGTGGCTTCCTGGGAATTGCAGATGCTCGAGACTGTTGGATAATTCAGACTACACTACAGGGATCAGGTTCGGGGCATTTTAGGGAGCTTGGTGATTGATGCATAAAGTTAACAAATTTTACTATGCCTTTTTGGACTAATTGTGCTTTGATGGAGTTTAAGTAATGACATTTCAGGTCCTAAAGTGAACAAAGGCTCAAGAACAAAAAAAATCACACTTGAATGTAACAGCAGCACAATAGAGAACAAAATTGCAGAAGGTTGGAACAAAGTAAGAATGTTCGAACGTCAACCCACGTTCGAACGTCCTCTGAAATCCTGCCAAGACCAGTTGCTGAGACATGGCGTGTTGCAGTCAACCAAAGGGAAATATTGAGGTACTTGAGTACCACGTTCGAACGCCAACTCACGTTCGAACGTCCTCTGGAATCCTGAGAAGATTACACCACTAGAACCTGGCATGTTGCAAGAACCACAGAACAGAAGTACTTAAGTACAACGTTCGAACGTCAATCCACGTTCAAACGTTGTCTTGAGTGACTGAGGACCAAGTTGCTGAGTGTAAAGTCAAGGTTGTTCAAGACGTATGGAAAGTGACCAAGTCAGTGACCATAGGCCACTTGGGTGGAAGGAATCAGAACCCATCTGGCATTCGAACGCCCTCAAAGCAAAGACACATAAAATGTTCAAACGTCCTCTGCAGACTGCTTGCAGAATAGTTGATTCCCATGGGCGGTAAACACTATTCACTCATCCTCTCTTATCTCCTACCCCCCTTACCTTTCCTTGCCTATAAATACTCCCATGTTGGGAGCTTAAAGGGCATTCTTCCTCTTGTAGAGTAAATGAGGGAGCAATCTTTTCTCTTGTAAATTAGAAAGTTTTAAGTAATCTAGTTCTTGAACATTTCTTATCTCTGTCTATGTTTTCATTTGTATCAACCATGATGGAGGCTTAGACTCCCCTTGTAGTTGAAGTCTTTTATTTACTCATACTAAGTCTTTACATTCATATTGTGCCTAGACTC
The DNA here is from genome assembly GCA_963454935.2 of Ilex paraguariensis. Lineage (NCBI taxonomy): Eukaryota > Viridiplantae > Streptophyta > Magnoliopsida > Aquifoliales > Aquifoliaceae > Ilex > Ilex paraguariensis. The sequence goes on along the minus strand of CAUOFW020004902.1, from coordinate 341,991 downwards.
CCCTTGTAGTTGTACTTGCTTTTATTTACAAGTATCAAGAGAGATAGCTCAACTTTTGGTTTTGGTGGAAACCCTCCAAAAGTAACTAGCTTTCTTCTACTTTCGTTGTTTATGTCTTTCACTTCTAATGCTTGAGCTTCCTTCTTTCTTAGAAGAGTGAAACTCTTCCACTTTTTTAGAGCTTTACCAAAGTCATGAAGGGTGGGACGTGATTCACTTATTCTTCATTGAAGATTAGCTTTTCGTTTATTGTACTCTCACTTAGTAGCTCCTTCACTTGGAGGGATGAATATCACTCACTTGTCTAGCATGACCAAAGCCATGACGAGTGAGTAGTTCTTCATTCATTCTTTAGTAAGAGGTGATGAATATGTAAAGATTACCCGGAAGTTATGTTTGTGCAACTCCTTTATGCTGTAATGATTTATATTCCACTTGTTCATTGGATGATTGAATGCATCTAGAAAAGTTAAGGTACTTTGTATAACCAAGGGTTCGTTCTATGATACGGATAAATCCTGCATAGAGAAACCCAGTGGTTCAAGGCAAGCACCCCAGCTACCTCTTCATGACATCTTTTTAATCTCCAACATTATTGTGCTTTATTCAAAAAATGGACCATTAATGCCATGGTTGGATGCCTTGTAGAAATACTTGCTTGTTTGTAGACGGGTTAAGTCTCGGCATATATACAATTCTTGTAAACTTCTAGAAAGGCATCGGAATCATGTGCTTAATCCTTATAGTCCACCTTTATAGTTTGATTAACTTGTTGTTGACACGGGACTTAATTGAGTCATAAAGCACAAACATAATAAACCAGATAATCAATTACATGTTCTAATCCTCGAGCTAAAGGGTGGCTGTTACATTTTGAGAATCTTATATTTTGTCTAGAAAACTCTTAGAAAGAATTTGATATTCTATTCAGGAAATTCCACAACTTCAAATCCTCAAGATTTCCAGTTACTTGGTCTCTATCACTACTTACTTCTAAACACTAATCATAGTTCCCTGTGGATTCAACTCCGGACTTCACCGGATTATTACTATAACTTGACCGCCTGCACTTGGGTGTACACATTTTGGATCAAGTCACTTGGTGGCTACGCCTTCCCTACTGAGTAGGGTGATTGAGTCCCAAAGATAGGACCCCGAGTTATTATCCATCAGGGACCGAGTACAGGCGCGTACCGGTGATGAGGGTTGGGCCATTCACTCAGATGACAACCTTTAGTATAGACGAAGGGTTGTAGTTCCCCAGTTAGCGGATCTGAGAGAGGAGCTCCTTAGGGAGTTTCACTGCTCCCGATTTGCAATGCATCCAGGTGGTACGAAGATGTACCATGATCTTCGTCGCCAATATTATTGGAGTGGGATAAAGAGGCAGGTTGGTGACTTTGTCAGTAGATGCCCCACGTGTCAACAGGTTAAGACTAAGCACCAGAGACCAGCAGGGTTGCTCCAGCCCTTGGAGGTAGTTGAGTGGAAGTGGGAGCATATCACGATGGATTTTGTGACTCATTTACCACAGACATAGTGGGGATATGACGCGGTGTGGGTGATAGTGGACCAGCTAACCAAGTCGGTGCATTTTTTGGTGGTGCGGATGCCCTCCCGACTAGAGGAATTCTGCAGATTGTATATACGGAAGATTATCAGGTTGCATGGGGTGCCCGTATCTATAGTATCGGATCAGAATCCCAGGTTCACCGCCCATTTTTGGGAGAGCGTGCAATGGGCTACGAGGACTCAGTTAACGATGAGTACAAAATTTCATCCCCAGACGGATGGTCAGTCGGAGAGGACCATCCAGATATTAGAGGACATCCTGTGGGCATGCGTCCTAGATCTCAAGGGTAGCTAGGAAGAGAATTTACCCTTAGTAGAGTTTGCCTACAACAACAGTTATCAAGCAAGCATACAGAAGACACCCCTATGAGGCACTTTATGGGAGGCCTTGCCATTCTCCGGTCTATTGGACAGAGGTGGGAAAGAGACCCTCTACGGGTCCGAATTTGATTAGAGACACCTCGGTGATGGTGAATCTGATACGAAAGCGTCTTCTTATGGCTCAGAGCAGGAAAAAGAGCTATGCCGACAGATGGTGGTGACCTCTAGAGTTTAAGGTAGGAGATCACGTCTTCTTGAAGGTGATCCCTAAGAGAGGAGTGGTCAGGTTCAACAAATGAGGGAAGCTATTGACGAGGTTTGTCGGGCCCTTCGAGGTACTTGAGAGGGTGGGTACAGCTGTTTACCGGTTGGCATTATTGCCAAATTTATCGGGTATTCATGTGGTGTTCCATGTCTCTATGCTCTGAAAGTATACTCCAAATCTGACATATATAGTGGATTGGGGTGAGATGATTGTTGATGCGGATGGGACCTTTGAGGAGGGACCGGTGCATATTGTAAACCCCCACATATCTAAACTATCAACAATCGTCCAATTAACTTTGTTTTGCATTTAACGTCTCCATTTAAATCCTAAATCAAAATATAAGAATAATAAGTATATTTAGGCTCCAAATAAGTATAAAAGGCTAAATATTAAAAGAGAAAAAAATATGGCATTTTGCATTCTCATCAATTAGCTAGCTTAGAGGAATTGAAGAAAAATGTTGATGGATATACTAGTTCTACATCATGTTGTTATAAATGATTCTAGAAGACAGATGATAATTTGGTTTTGGTTAATGAAAGATGCTAGACATGGATCTTTATACAAGCCATACTATCTATATTGGAGATGGGTATGAGATAGAATTTGTGACAAAAGACACCCAAACTCGAGTTAGACAAGTATAGAAGAACCAAGTAGTCTGGCAGACTACCTTTCACCAATTTGATCATAACTCTTTGTTGGAAAGTCTAAATTGTGCACCGTTATTTTTGTTAGAACCCTAAATCGTATATCTTTCCAGCCATATAGGTCACACATACTAGAAAAATCTGAGTCAAATAGTTTATTCTCTGAAGTTGATCACAAATTTGTACTGTGGTGTTCCTTGGATAGTAAAGTGTTGTACTTTCTTCTTCGACTTTGAAGGTGTAAACCCCCACATGTTTATCTTAATATAGTAATGTACTTGTTTAATAATTCTTATATATGTAATGATGTAAGAATAAACCATATATATTGAAATCGTAAGAATAAATACTAGGGAAGAATAAAATAATAATTTTATTGTTTCGAGTGTAAATTTATTTTAGTTTTGAAATAAATCATAAAAATAAATGTTTTTCGGTTAAAATAACATTAAAAATGAATCCGGAACGTAGAAAAACTATAGGTTGTCATATGGATCAAATTGGAGATTCTTAGTGGCAAAATCATAATTTTGGAGAAAACAAAAATCGACTGTGAACAGTGTTTTTCGGGGTTAGCTGTGTTTAAAACACTGATTTCAGCCACTTTACCCTCATTTCTTTCACTCCACTATCACCCCACACCTCTTGGAACCCTAGGAGAAGGTAAATGAAAGGAAGGAAAGGAGAAAGGAGGTCTATAGGGCTTGAGCTTTCACTTAGAATTATTGATTCAAGGTAGGGGTTTCTCTCACTCTTATTCATTGAGGCTAGGGCTACATATATATATATATATATGTTTTTGAATCTAAATCTTATATATGTGTTAGTAAATATTTGATGTTTGATATTCTTGCAAATATTATCATGTTTAGACAAGGCTATGGTTGGATTGCCATGAAACCTCTATTTCTTGTTTTGAAAACCCTTGTTCTCATGAAAGATGGATTTTTCTCTTAATATTCGTTTGTTCTTCGTTTCTAAAAATTTAGTGCTTTGTGTTGAGTAATAAATGATGTTGTTGTGATCTCTTCTATTTTTCCTTAATTGGTTATTGGAATTGGTACATGATAAATTTGGGGATTTTTGAGATATGCTTGTAAAATGTGAAATTGTGAATTTTGTAATTATTAAGAATTGTTGGTGAATTGAGAATATTTTAGTTTTCTCATTTGTATGGTTGTTGTGATTGACTTGGATTGCCATAGAGAGATGCCGTAGAGTGTTACAGGTAAGTCTATCTCAGTGGGGGTGAGATGGTTTCCTAACATTTGTAGTGGATTATCATTTGATAATGCGACCACTATTGTTCACTGGAGTTTGAACAAGGGATGGTATATTTTTCCTGGGAAGGGACTCGTCACTGCCATTGGGATGGTAGACGCCCTTTCCTAAAGTGCTTGTGATTGTGATTGTGATTGGTAGACTAGGTATAATCGTTGGGTAGATTCATGAGAAGCAATCAACATACAGTATAAGGGTATGAACCAAAATACATGGGATGATGGGTTGGATTGTCTTGCCAGTGCATTGGTATGGGACAATGCATCGGAAGGCACCCTTTCTAAATGTCTTAAATTTGAAAATGGTATATTTTTTGTGAAATTTTACTTCATCCTTTCACTTGATTATTGTTGCTGTTTAAACTGGGGATCTTTTTAAAACATCCTGTTTTTCCTTAAAAATTAATATATGTTATTTACGAAATGAGACTGACTGATTTTTATCTGTTTTTTAAACCTTGTTCGAGTTTGGAAGGATTTTTTTACAGAGCTTCGTGCTCACCCCCTATAGTTAAATATTTTACAGATTATGGGCCAGAGGAGGAGCTCAGTGCTAACGAGCCGGGCCATGGAGAAGCTTCATTAGAGGGGTACTTGGATCCCGAGTGGGACACCTAGAGATGTCGTTTATGCTTGTGCTAGACTAGGAACGATTATGGACAATCATGTAAAGTCTAGTATTTTGTTTATTTCGTTGCTAAGTTCAAATGTAATTCTTTTGATGTAGTAGCCCTGGTTTGGGCTTATTCTTTTGGATAATGTTGTACATATTTTATGAATAAATAGAACTGGTGTGGTCAATGTAATATAATTGCACAGATTGTGTTTTGGGTAGAGCTCCCCGAACAAAGGAGACTCTGTCCGAATGTTATTAAATTAAGGACCCCCGGTTATTTATAGATTTTATTAGTTGTTCTCATGGTATGAATGGTTTTAGAAGGTAATGTCTTCCAAGGTAGTTTTTGGGGCGTTACAAAAATTTGGTATCAGAGCTTAGGCTTTTGGTCCTACATGGGAGCTGTAGGTTATGGATTACCNGCGTTACAAAAATTTGGTATCAGAGCTTAGGCTTTTGGTCCTACATGGGAGCTGTAGGTTATGGATTACCACTAGAGATGTAGGCTTAGGGTGAAGGAAATTGTTGGTCTAGTTTTATATGAACCATATGCTTTAGATTAAAAATAATAGTTAGGATATCTGGTACATCAATGAAACTAAATTGTGAATTGATGTGCAGGATGGACGACATAAATGTACGCGGACGTGGATGTGGGCGTGTTCGTGGAAGCCAAGCACCTCCGTCGCCGCCACCTCCCGATGCCATGCAAGGCATATGTCAATGCTTGATGGAGCTCACCACTCTGGTGCAAAGCCAGAATGGAAACAACAACAACCACAACCACAACCACAATGATGGAGCGCATCCTCTAGCGTAAGTACCGGGCAATGAAAATGGAGATCGAAGGATTGTAGTTCTTCGAGAATTTTTGAGGCAACATCCACTTACGTTTCAGGGGAGCTCTTAATTCTTAGAAGCAGATAAGTGGATTCGTCGTATAAGGAAGATTTGTGATGGCATGGGAGTTGCCGAGAACTTGAGGGTTGGCTTGGCTACTTACTTGTTCGAGGGGGAGGCCGACCATTGGTGGGATTCAGTAAAGAGACGGAGGAACCCCGATGCACTTATTTGGGATGAGTTTGACCAAATCTTCCAAGACAAATATTTTCCTGACTCGGTTAGAGATAAGATAAGTGTTGATTTTCTCGCTCTTCGATAGGGTAGCTTGACTGTGATGGAGTATGAAAGGAAGTTTGACGAGTTATCCAGATATGTCACAGAGTTCATCTCCATAGAGGCCAGGAGGGCCAAGCGTTATGATTAGGATTTGAGGCCGACAATTAGAGAGAAGCTGGTGGCTCTCAGAATCCGTGACTATGGGGACATGGTGGATAGAGCTGCACAGGTAGAGAGGGATATGGAGGACAGTTAGAGGAGGCAGACTGCCATGAGGGGAGGTCCGATTCAGGCGGGTGGTAGTAGCAGTGGAGCGCAGAGAGCGGCACCCTACCGTCGCCCAGATCATGTAGGGGGACAGAGACCTCAAACAGCTCGAGGAGTAGGAGGTGTACCAGGGAGGACAGCCACAGACCATCGTTAGTGTTTCGCATGTGGAGGAGTGGGGCACTTCAGACACAATTGCCCATCGTTTCCATCGAGGGATAACCAAGCGACAGGACAAGTGGCTGCAAATAAGCCACTACAGCCGCAGAGGCCGTTGGGAGCTCTAGCCCCAGGCGGCGCCACTCAAGGGAGAGTATTTGCCTTGACCCAACTGGAGGAAGATGCTTCTAATGTCGTTGTGGAAGGTATCGTTCTGCTCTACAATTCTTGGGCTAGAATTTTATTTGATCCAGGTGCGAATCATTCATTTATACGTACTGCATATGCTATTAAATTGGGATTGGGCTTTGAGAAGTTAGAACATGCGTCGTGCATTAATATGCCTACGGGAGAACGGTTGGATACTAGCCGGGTGTGTAGGGGTTGCGTGCTTCGAATTGGGGAGCACGAATTGATTGTAGATTTGGTTGCCTTAGACATGAAGGGGTATGACGTAATCTTTGGGATGAATTTGTTATCCACATTCCGGGCGGTAATGGATTATTTCCGTAAACGGATTTCTTTTCAACTACCAGGAGGGGTAGTATTCAGTTTAGTGAATGACCGAAATTCCTCCCATCCATTTCCTACTACGGGTAGTAGGTTCTTGAAAATGAAGCCGGGGAGCCATTTGAGTTTCTTAGCTAGCTTGATGGGAGATGATCGGGATAAATTCCATACAGATGTGGTGTTGATAGTATCGGATTTTTCAGATGTCTACCCAGACGAACTTCCTGGGCTACCCCACACAGGGAGATTGAGTTCAAGATTGATCTCTACCCAGAAATCGAACCCATATCCATTGCTCTCTATCGGATGGCACCTTTGGAGTTAAAGGAGCTAAGGAAACAGCTGGATCATCTGTTGACCATTGGGTTTATCCGTTTGAGCACTTCACCTTGGGAAGCCCCGGTACTTTTCATGAAAAAGCATGATGAGACACTTCAGTTGTGCACGGATTATCGAAGATTGAATCGAGTAACAGTGAAGAAAAAATACCCTTTGCCATGAATTGATGACCTATTTGATCAGTTGAGGGGATCTAAGTATTACTCTAAGATTGATCTTCGCACAGGGTATCATCAATTGCGGATCTAGGAGGAAGATATTCCTAAGACTGCTTTTCGTACTCAGTATGGTCATTTCAAGTATACGGTGATGTTGTTTGGATTGACTAATGCTCCAGCAGCCTTCATGGATTTAATGCACAGGGTATTTCGGTCGTATCTAGATCAGTTTGTCATCATGTTTATTGATGACATACTAATCTGTTCTCGGACTCACGAGGAACATGGACGCCATCTTTCTATTGTACTACAGACATTGAAAGAACATAAGTTATATGTGAAGATGAGTCAGTGTGAGTTTTGGATGAAGGAAGTAAAATTCCTTGGCCATGTTGTGTCGGACCAAGGGGTAGCTGTTGACCCCACAAAGATTGAGGCAGTGACGAAGTGGGAACCACCAAAGAATGTAACCGAAGTACGTAGTTTTCTGGGCTTGACAGGCTACTACCAGAGGTTTGTGGAAGGGTTCTCAAAGCTAGCAATGCCGATGACACGTCTCACAAAGAAGGGAGAAAAATTCTTGTGGACTCAAGAGTGTGAACTAGCTTTTCGCACCTTGAAGGAGAAATTGAAAACCGCTCCTGTCCTCATTATTCCGAGTAGTGGGGAAGGATACGACGTCTGCACTGATGCTTCACTATGAGGCTTGGGATGTGTGCTAATGCAAGGAGGAAAGGTGGTTGCCTATGGCTCTAGGCAACTCAAGGTTCATGAACAAAACTATCCCACCCATGACTTAGAGCTTGCCACTGTGGTCTTTGCCCTTAACTTGTGGAGGTGTTATTTGTATGGAGAGAAATTCCAAGTGTTCTCTGATCATAAGAGCCTCAAGTATATCTTCACACAGAAAGACTTGAATCTCTGGCAAAGAAGGTGGATTGACTACCTAGAAGACTACGATTTCACACTCAACTACCATCCAGGGAAGACGAATGTAATAGCCGATGCACTTAGCAGAAAGTCTCGTGGTGAACTCAATGTTTCCATAGGTGAATGGAAGTTGAAGGATGCCCTTGGAGATTATGATCTATGGGTTGGAGAAGATGGATCCCAACCATACTTGTTCAACCTTGTGGCTCAACCTACTATCCAACGTAGGGTTGTGAAATTGCAATGCTTGGATCCTGAATTAGTGTCGATTCGAGCTAAATTGGAGAATGGAGAAACTATGGAGGGTTGATCTTTGAGAAGCAGAGAATTGAGATATGGAGAGAAGCTATGTGTTCCCGATGATTCGTCCCTAAAGGAGGAGATACTTGGAGAGTGTTATCGCTCTAAGTTTGCTATCCACCCCAGTAGCAGAAAAATGTATAGGGACATGAAGCGCCAATATTGGTGGAAGGGAATAAAGAAGGATGTGGCAAGTTTCATAGCACGATGTGCGGTGTGCTAGCAGGTGAAGATTGAACATCAAAAGCCAGGAGGATTACTACAGNAAGAAGGATGTGACAAGGTTCATAGCACGATGTGCGGTGTGCCAGCAGGTGAAGATCGAACATCAAAAGCCAGGAGGATTACTACGGTCTTTGCCTATCCCAGAGTGGAAGTGGGATCATATCACCATGGATTTCGTGTCGGGTTTACCACGGACGTTGCGCGGGCAGAATATAGTATGGGTTATTGTGGATAGACTCACCAAGTCCACTCATTTTTTGGGTATGAAGACCACGGACACATTCGAGACTTTGAGCTAGCAGTATATTCGTGAGATTGTGCGATTGCATGGAGTTTCGCTTTCTACCGTGTCGGATAGTGATTCTCAGTTTGTAGTGTGGTTTTGGCAAAGTCTACAACAAGCCATGGGGACAGAGTTATATTGCAGCACAACTTTTCATTCCCAAACGGATGGCCAATCCGAGAGGGTGATACAGATTGTGGAAGACATGTTATGTGCTTGCGTGTTGGACTTCAAAGGAAGCTGGAGTGATCACTTGCCATTGGTGGAGTTTGCGTATAACAACAGCTATCAGGCAAGCTTTGGGATGACACCGTATGAAGCATTGTATGGAAGACCGTGTAGATCCCCGATGTGTTAATTGGACGTCGGCGAGAGTAGTTTGTTTGGACCGGAGATTGTTCGAGAAACTACCAAGAAAATTCAACTCATCCGAGGGAGGCTACGCACGACACAAAGTCAACAGAAAAGCTATGCGGATCAAAGATGAAGACCATTGGAATTCAAAGTGGAAGACTACGTGCTGTTCAAAGTGTTGCCCAAGAAAGGAGTATTTAGATTTGGCAAGAAGGGAAAGTTAGCACCAAGATATACCGGGCCATTTGAAGTGATCAAAGTTATGGGTAAAGCGGCATATCAGTTGCGGTTACCAGCTCAGTTGTCTGGGGTACATGATGTGTTCCACGTGTCGATGTTCAGAAAGTGTCAACCGGATACAACACTGGTCGTAGACTTGGAAGATAATGACATTCAAGATGGAGCAACGTATGAATAACAACCGGTGAAGATTCTTGACGCCAAAGAGAAGGTACTCCACAACAAAGTCATCCGACTACTTGGGAATCGGAGCTAGAAATGTGAGAAAAGTACCCGCACTTATTCGCTACTTGAGGTAAGTTTCGAGGACGAAAATTTCTTTAAGGGGGGTGGATTGTAAACCCCCACATGTCTATCAACAATCGTCCAATTAGCTTCGTTTTGCATTTAACGTCTCCATTTACACCCTAAATCAAAATATAAGAATAATAAGTATATTTAGGCTCCAAATAAGTATAAAAGGCTAATTATTAAAAGATAAAAAAATATAACATTTTGCATTCTCATCAATTAGTTAGCTTAGAGGAATTGAAGAAAAATGTTGATGGATATACTAGTTCTACATCATATTGTTATAAATGATTCTAGGAGATGGATGGTAATTTGGTTTTAGTTAATGAATGATGCTAGACATGGATCTTTATACAAGCCATACTATCTATATTGGAGATGAGTACGAGATAGAATTTGTGACAAAAGACACCCAAACTCGAGTTAGACAAGTATAGAAGAATCAAGCAGTCCGGCAAACTACCTTTCACCAATTTGATCATAACTCTTTGTTGGAAAGTCAACATTGTGTACCGTTATTTTTGTTAAAACCCTAAATCGTATATCTTTCCAACCATATAGGTCACACATACTAGAAATATCTGAGTCAAATCAGTTTATTCTCCGAAGTTGATCACAAATCTGTACTGTGGTGTTCCTTGGATAGTAAAGTGTTGTATTTTCTTCTTAGACTTTGAAGGTGTAAACCCGCACATGTTTATCTTAATATAGTAACGTACTTCTTTAGTGATTCTTATATATGTAATGATGTAAGAATAAACCATATATATNCTTCTTAGACTTTGAAGGTGTAAACCCCCACATGTTTATCTTAATATAGTAATGTAATTGTTTAATGATTCTTATATATGTAACGACGTAAGAATAAATCATATATATTGAAACCGTAAGAATAAATACTAGGGAGGAATAAAATAATAATTTTAATGTTTCGAGTATAAATTTATTTTAGTTTTGAAATAAATCATAAAAATAAATATTTTTAGGTTAAAATAACATTAAAAATTAATCCAAACCGTCGAAAACTTTAGGGTAGTCATATAGATTAAATTGGAGATTCTTAGTGGTAAAATCATAATTTTGGAGAAAATAAAAACAGACTGTAAACAGTGTTTTTCAGGGTTGGCTGTGTTTAAAACACTGATTTCAGCCCCTTTACCCTCATTTCTTTCACTCCACTCTCACCCCACACCTATTGGAACCCTAGGAGAAGGTAACGGACAGGAAGGAAAGGAGAAAAGAGGTCTATTGGGCTTGGACTTTCACTTGGAATTTTTGATTCAAGGTAGGGATTTCTTTCACTCTTGTTCATTGAGACTAGGGCTATATATATATATATATGTATATAGATATGTTTTTGACTCTAAATCTTATATATGTGTTAGTAAATCTTTGATGTTTGATATTTTTGCAAATATTATCATGTTTAAACAAGGCTGTGGTTGGATTGCAATGAAACCTCTAGTTCTTGTTTTGAAAACCCTTGTTCTCATGAGAGATGGATTTTTCTCTCAATATTCATTCGTTCTTGATTTCTAAAACTTTAGTGCTTTGTGTTGAGTAATAAATGATGTTGTTGTGATCTCTTGTATTTTTCCTTAATTGGTTATTAGAATTGTTACATGATAAATTTGGGATTTTTGAGCTATGCTTGTAAAATGAGAAATTGTGAATTTTTGTATTTATTTAGAATTGTTGGTGAATTGAGAATATTTTGGTTTTTCTCATTTGTATGGTTGTTGTGATGGACTTGGATTGCCATTGAGAGATGCCGTAGAATGTTAGAGGTTAGTCAATCTAACACTTGTAGTGGATTGTCATTTGGTAATGCGACCACTATCGTTCACTAGAGTTCGAACAAGGGATGATATATTTTTCCTGGGAAGGGACTCGTCACTGCCATTGGGATGGTAGATGCCTTTTCCTAAAGTGCTTGTGATTGCGATTGTGATTGGTGGACTAGGTATAATCGTTGGGTAGATTCATAAGAAGCAATCAACATACAGGATAAGGGGATGAACCAAAATACATGGGATGATGGGTTGGATCGTCTTGCCGGTGCATTGGTATGGGACAATGCATCGGAAGGCGCCCTTCCTAAATGGTTTAAAGTGGAAAATGGTATATTGTTGTGAAATTTACTTTATCCTTTCACTTGATTATTGTCACGGCTTAAACTTGGGATCTATTTAAAATGTCATGTTTTTCCTTCAAAATTGATATATGTTATTTACGAAATAAGACCGACCTATTTTTATCTGTTTTCTAATTCTTGTTCGAGTATGGGAGGATTTTTGCTATAGAGCTTCGTGCTCACCCCTTACAGTTAAACATTTTACAGATTATTGGCCAGAGGAGGAGCTCGGTGCCAACAAGCCAGGCCATGGAGAAGCTTCAATAGAGGGGTATTTGGATCTCGAGTGGGACATCTAGAGATGTCGTTTATTTTTGTGCCAGATTAGGAACGATTATGTACAATCATGTAAAGTCTAGTATTTTGTTTATTTCGCTGCTAAGTTCAAATTTAATTGTTTTGATTTAGTAGCCTGGTTTGGGCTCATTCTTTTGGATAATATTGTAAATATTTTAGGGATAAATAGACCCGGTGTGGTCAATGTAGTATAATTGCACAGGTTGTGTTTTAGGTAGAGCTCCCCGAACAAAGGAGACTTTTCCTGAATTTTATTAAATTAAGGATCCCCGGTTATTTATGGATTTTATTAGTTGTTCTCATGGTATGAATGGTTTTAGAATGTAATGCCTTCCAGAGTGGTTTTTGGGCCATTACACTAACTTTCTCTCTCTAGAACTTCATCTTCTTCCTTGGGACCTTTTCTCTCTGTATTACTACTAAGCTTAGGTAGTCTCTCTCTCAAAGTTTGTGTGAAGCTGAATAAATGGTGTAGAGCCTAGAATTTTTTGTCCATGGGGCTCCCCTAGCCTGTGTGTGCAAGTCTCCCATCAATGGTAGGTAAGGTGATACATTGGATAGGCTAGGACAAGCATAGCCTGCACCCACCATGCCTCATTCCTTCTCTCTCCTCCTTTCCTAGCCTCCATCTTTCAAAGCTGACTTTAGGGTATAGGTAGGCATGTATGTATATAGAATACGTCAAGGCATGTGTGGGAGAATCATAGATGGGACCCCAAGCAAGTGGAGCGTAAGTTACAAGTGTCTAGTGTTTATGGGCAAAATCTTCCAGAAGGTTTTTTCCAGTGTGCAAACCTTCTGGAAGGTCTTAAGGGGGATGCAAGTTCATAACTAGTTTTCATAAATTTGTCATAACTTTTGATCCAACCTTCCGATTGAGCTGAAATTTTGATAAAATACAGAGGACATCCATATCTACAATTTTCATGTTTTGCACTTTTTCAAATTTGAATGGATCATGGACAATAATGGGGAATATAGAGGTACTACTACCAAATGGTGTGGGTGTCGGTACCTCCTTGATTTCTTTCACTTTTAAGCCTCCAAATCCTCATTTAATGTGTCCATCTATTCACCACTCATCCACACATAGTTACAAGGTTCTGAAAACCATTAATTACTCTTTTATTACCTGCAACATTAAAATTTTCATATTATTCACAACTTTGACGTACTCTAGCTAATTAAATGCAAAGATAAGTTAAAATGCATGTAATGAGGCCGTTAAATATGCAATATTGCATGCTCATTAGTGGACGAGCCTCACATGGGACCTTGTTGAGAAGAAGCCGAAATGTGGCTTTAAGCTTGCATTTTGTAAAAAATGGTGTAAATTGTTTTGGACTTGTAATATTGTTTAAAGGATTAAAAATAAACTCAGATGGACTACATTTTGTGTAAAATTTGATATTATATGAGTTGGGTGCATGTTTTATAAGATTTGGTGAGTTGAAATTAAAAAAAGATTGAATTGGGAAAAAACTGGGTCCTAGTACCAGAAGTAAGTTGATTAGTTACCGGTACCACAATTCCAGTGGGCTCAAATACCGATAGCAAGTCTTGAGGTACTGGTAGATCACTGGCAATGGGCTCAGCTACTAGTACCTAGATTCATAGCTATCGGTAGCTCATTGGCAGAGAGCCTCGGTACCGATATCACGCCTACTGGTACCTGTAGCATGTAAGCAAAATGCACAGGTATCGGTAATAAGCAATGAGGTACCAGTACCTCCTCTTAAAATTTTTAAAAATTTAAAATAACTTTGTCAAACCTTTGGACCTTGAGCTTTCTTGTTTAAAGGATGAATTTGGAGTAATACTAAGGGAAAATTGATGTACATTGGAGCCTGGAATGGTCGTATGATGATGTGGTGTCAGGTTATGCGGCATACACGGGGACTTCCACGAGTTGACAGATGATCAACGAGAGGATCCCGAGTTTTAGGGGCGTCACAAATTGGTATCAAAAACCAGTTTCTCGATTACCTATGGCTTACGAGGCATGAGTCTAGGCTAGTGCATCCATTATGCATTACATGTTACATGCTTTAAATGCTACATGTTAGGTGCTATATGAATTATATGCATGATTAAATGTGTATAGAAATAAAACAATAGGGTTAGAGAACATAACCTTGGGGGTCGAAAAAGATGGAACGAGAAGGTTCACGATATGGGTGTCCACTAGTGGGTGGCACGCATCCTACAAGTGAGACAAGGAGAGAAAATTCTGAATGTTTTGACTTTGGTTCCTATTTCGGGATACTAAGTTAGTGCTCTATTACTATCTTATGTGTGTGTAGATGGCAAATAGAGGAAGAGAACACCAGAAAAGTTGAGGAGGTGAAAGAAACAACAACCAACCACCACCGGCCTTTGACCAACAAGCCTTCATGGAGGCTTAGGCACAATGACACCTTTGCCCAATCTAGGGCCAAGGGGGCTCGAGTAACCTCCAAAATTTTAAGGCACAAAAGTTGATTAGCAGTTAAAATTAGCATCTTACTATGCCTTTTTAAGACTAATTATGCTTCAATAGAGTTTCAATGACGGTATTTTCAGGAGAAATATTGAACAAAGGCCTAAAGTCAATGCATATCAAACTTTTATGCAACAATTGCATGTTCTGGACAAAAAGTGGAGAAGCTTGAAACAAGGCAAGAATGTTTGAATGCCAATCCATGTTCAAAAGTCCTATTGAATTATTGGAGGACTAGACTGCTGAGATGATGATACATGGCGTGTTGCAGCTTAGAAGAAAAACAAGAGGTACTTGAGTATCACGTTCGAATGCCAAATAATGTTCGAACGTTGGCTTGAATCAATTGAGGACTCTCGAGAAGAGTGTGCTATGGTATATGGCGTGTGGAATTTCCTCTCACACAAGAACAATGGCCACTTGAGTGGGAAGTTTAAACCCTATCCAGCGTTCAAACGCTCATCAAAGAAGACAGGAGACCATGTTCGAACGCCAACTAACGTTCAAATGCCCATCAAAGAAGATAGGAGACCACGTTCGAACAACAAATAACGTTTGAATGTTGTCCCCAAATAGACTGCAGAGTGGTTAATTTTCTATCTAGACATTAGGGCTTTCACATGGACTTTGGAGACCTTACACTATTCTCTCACAATCTCTTGTCCCTCCTCCTTGCCTATAAATACTCCCATTATGGGAGCATAAGAGAGAGTAGAAAAATTATAGGAGTTAGGCTTAGGCTTAGACTTATATTCATAGTCTTACATAGATAGAGATAGAAGGAGATCGATCATCTTTTGGTTGAGGTGAAAACCCTCCAAAAGTGACTAGCTTTCTTCTACTTTCATTATTAGTTTCATTTGATTCTATTTTTTGAGATCCCTTCTTCCCTTAGAGGAGTGAAACACTTCCACTTTTCTAGAGCTTTACCAAAGCCGTGAAGGGTGGAACATAATTTACTCATTCTTCGTCGAAGATTAGCTCCTTGTGTAGTGTGTTTTACTTTGTAACTCCTTTACTTCGAGGGATGAGCATCACTCACTTTTCTAGCTTCACCAAAGACATGAAGAGTGAGTATAGTTTCTCATTCACTCTTTAGTAAGAGGCGATGAACATGTATGAATCATTCGAAAGTTATATTTATGCATTTCCTTTATGCTTAATGCTTTACATTACACTTGTTTATTGAATGATTGAATGCATCTATCAAAGCTAAGGTACTTTGTACAACCATGGGTGCTTTCTATGACATAGATGACTCTTGCATAGAAAGACCCATTGGTTCTAGGCAAGTACCCTGGCTAGATCTTTATGACTACATTTTAATCTTCACCATTATTGTACTTTATTTAAAGAATGGAATACTAACGCAATGGTTGGATGGTTTGTAGAGACACTTGCTTGTTTGTAGACGGGTTGATTCTCAACATAGATAATTCTTGTAAACCTCTATAAAGACTTTGGAACCATGCTCTTAATTCTCACAATCCATCTTTATCTTCCGATTAACTTCATGTTGATAGAGGGGATTAATTAAGTTATCAAGCACAAGTATAATAAACTGGATGCTTAACTACATGTTCATATCCTTGAGCTAAAGGGTGACTGTTACATTTGATAATTTATTATAATTTGTCTAAAAAAATCCCTTGGAAAGAATCTTATATTTTGTCTAGGAAATCCCATACCTTCAAATCTCAAGGGTTCCAGTTACTTGGTTTCTGTCACAACTTACTTCGAAACACTAACAAAAGTTCCCTGTGGTTTTGAGGGATTATTTGCATCCCACAAGGAACATTGTCCCCTCTTGTTTTGTCTTTCTTGCAAATGCGCCCCTCTTTATTGTAAAGGCATGAACAGTGCAGCTACTACCTCAATTTCATGGACTCGAACCAAAAAATCCATATTTGCATATAAAAGATTTTGAAGAGGTATGTGGAACATTTCAAGACCATTCTGAGTTGGTCAAGTTGAAACTTTTTCCTTTATCTTTAAAGGACAAAACTAAAGAATGACTACATTCTTTATAAAAGGCCTTGTAGAATGAATTTTTTAGAAAGTTTTTTCCTCTACACTGCACGAATGCACTCAAAAGGCAAATCATGAATTTTTTGGTTAAAGAAGGAGAAAAATTTTACCAAAGTTGGGAGAGATTCAAGGATTTTCTCCAGTCCTGCCCACATCATGCTTTTGAGAATTGGACTTTGGTTGGATTTTTCTATGACTCTTTGTCCACTAGACTACATCAGTTTGTCGAAATGATGACTCAAGGAGAGTTCATGGGAAAAATTTCGTAGGAGGCATTCAATTTTTTTTTGACACTATATCTGATAGTTCTCAGATGTGGGACTCAGCCTCTCCTACCACTGTTGAAGTCAAACCATCTACTTCCCAATGGGGTAAGTGTGTCTTAAAAGATGATGATGATCTGAGAGCAAAAATGACTATTTTTTCTTGGATGCTCTCGAGATGAAAAAGGTGTGTCAAGTTGATATTGGCCCTTTTACAAAATAAGTGTGTGGAATTTTTGCGCTAACAGGACACCCTACTGGGGAGTGTCCTACCATTCCGGCATTCAAAGAGGTCTTGTTGGAACAAACAAACGCAATTTTCAACTTCAACAAGCCTTACTCCAAACCATATTTTGAAACATACAATCCAAGGTGGTGGAATCACCCGAACTTCAGTTGGAGGAACACAAAACCAACCCCCATGAACCCACAACAAGGTTCAAAACCACCACCTCAAGGACCTCCCACATATTGACCATACCAGCCACCATAACAGAGGAGTCTTGAGGACACACTAAATCACTTCATGCAAAGCCAAATGAACTACAACAATAATTCCACTCAGGCTTTTACTAATTTCAAAACCCAGACCACTCAATATTTCGAGGATCTTAAAAGCCACATCCAAAAGTTGACCCAATCCATGACTACACATGAGAAGGACAAGTTCCCTACCCAACCAAAAAAACTGCAAGGCCAATTTCATGTGGGAAATCCTTTAATCATGGAAAACCCACAAGACCAAGCCCAAGTTGTCACTAAACTGAGAAGTGGCAAAGTGATTGACAAGACCATTAGAGGCATGCTAACTCTAAAACCAAAACCTGAGTCAATCCCAGTGAATGCACCAGTAGATCCTGAACTTGTGATTGAAGAAGACCTTGAACCTAGGATTGAACAGGAACCAATTATGTCAAAAAGAAAAGAACCTTCGTGTCCTATTCCTTCTGCTTTTCCTCATAGACTCAAAACAGTACATAAGTTGAATAACAACCCAGAAATATACGAGTTTTTCAAGCAAGTAAAGATCAACATCCAACTTCTGGATGCAATCAAACATGTTCCGTCTTATGCCAAGTTTCTGAAATACTTGTGCACAGTTAAAAGAAGTCAGAATGTCCAAAACAGATCCTTATTAAAAGAAAAAGCCAGTGCCCTATTTCAACACAAAACCTCTCCAAAATACAAGGATTCAGGGTGTCCAACTGTGTGGCACGTGTCATTGGAGACATCAGAATATAACAAGCACCATTAGATCCCGAAGCCAGTGTCAATTTGCTCCCTTTCTCTGTCTACCAATAGTTGGGTTTAGGTGAACTTAAACCCACTTGTGTCACACTCCAGTTGGTAGACAGGTATGTCAAAATTCCTAGGGGCATTGTTGAAGATATACTTGTCCAAGTGGACAACTTTCTCTTCCATGTTGACTTCATTTTCTAGATACTCAGCTAGCAATGCATTTAGAGAATCAAATTCCTATCATTCTTAGTCGACCCTTCCTGGCAACTTCAAATGCACAAATCAATTGCATGAATGGAGTCATGAAATTAACTTTTGGGAATATGACTATTGAGTTGAATATTTTTAATATTGCCAAACACCTAGGAGAGGACAAAAAGTGAGAGAAATAAATTTCATTAAGTCTCTGATACAGGAACATCTAAATAACACATATTGTGAAAACCTTACTAAATCTTGTCTGTTGGAGTCTATCACATCCAAGTCAATAGATGATTATCAAAACCCAAAGAATTGTCCTACTCACACTGTTGGTACATGGACCCCTAAATTCGAAGAAATCTCACCAAGTGGCACAAAGCCACTCTCATCAAGTATCAGGCCACCAAAGCCTGAACTAAAATCGCTCCCATTTGACCTCAAATATGCATTCGTAGGAGAGGATGAGTCATACCCATTGGTAATTTCATCTAAGCTTATAGACTTGCAAGAGGTTAAGTTGATTGAAGTTCTTAGAAGCCATAAAAGCACCATTGGGTGGACCATCACTAACTTGAAAGGTATAAGCCTATGAATTTGCAATCATGATATATATCTTGAAGAGGATTCAAAATCCTCTCGTCAAATGCAGCAACACCTGAACCCTTACATGAAGGAAGTTGTGAAAACTGAGGTACTCTAGCTCTTTGATTTAGGGATAATCTTTCCCATCTTCGATAGCAAATGGGTTAGCCCAACCCAAGTTGTGCCCAAGAAGTCTAGGGTCAGAGTGGTAAAAAATGATGTCAATGAACTAGTACCAACTTGAGTTGTCACAAGATGGTGGATGTGTATAGACTATTGAAAACTCAATTTGGTAAATAGGAAAGACCATTTTCCTCTTTCCTTTCTTGATCAAGTCTTAGAAAGAATTGTAGATCATGCATTCTACTGTTTCTTAGATGGGTATTCTGAGTATAATTAAATTGAGATAGCACTAGACAACTAGGAGAAAACAACATTAACATGCCCCTTTGGAACCTTTGCATTCAAAAAGATGTCATTTGGACTTTGTAACACTCCTACAACATTCTAAAGGTGCATGCTAAGTTTGTTTAGCGACATGTTTGAGAAATTTTTGGAAGTGTTCATGGATGACTTCTCTGTATATGGTAACTCATTTGATTTGTGTCTAACCAACCTGAAGAAGGAATTAATAAGATGTAAGGAAGCCAATCTAGTGCTCAATTGGGAGAAATCCCATTTCATGGTGACACAAGGCATTGTTTTGGGTCACATTGTGTCGTTTGAAGGCATGAAAGTTGACAAGACAAAAATAAATTTGATTAGAAATTTGCTTGCTCCCAAGACTGTTAAGGATGTCCGATCATTCCAAGGACATGTAAGGTTCTATAGGAGATTCATAAAAGAATTTAGGACCATATCTAAACCGATGTGTCATCTCCTAAGTCAGAACGTAATTTTTGTGCAGAGTGAAGCATGCCAGAAATCTTTTGACAAGCTTAAAGGCATGTTAATTTCTGCCCCAATAATGCAACCCCCTAACTAGACTCTACCCTTTGAACTAATGTGTGATGCAAGTGATTATGTTGTAGGTGCTATGTTGGGTCAAAAAAAGGATAAGAAATCCTATGTGATTTACTATGCAAGCAAGACTTTGAATGATGCTCAAATGAATTACTCTACAATTGAAAAAGAATTGCTTGCTGTAGCTTTTACTGTGGACAAATTTCGCTCTTATCTTGTTGGTTCATCTGTTATTATATCCACTGACCATGCAGCACTGAAATTTTTGTTCTCAAAAAAGAATTCCAAACCACAGCTCTTAAGATGGATACTCTTATTACAAGAGTTTGATTTGATCATTAAGGACAAGAAAGGTGTTGAGAATGTGGTGGCAGATCATCTATCCAGGTTAACATATGAATTTCATGAGGATGAACTATCAATCAATGAAAATTTCTCCGATGAACAATTGTTCACAATTGAGGAGATACCATGGTACACTGATATTGCTAACTTCTTTACTATAGGTACGCTTCCTTCTTCCCTTACAATGATGGATAAGAAGAAATTTCTTAGGGAGGTTTGTAATTTCTTTTGGGAGGATTCCTACGTGTTTAAGTACTGTAAGGATCAAATCATAAGGCGTTGCATCCCCACTCATGAGAGCAGACAGGTAATATCATTTTGTCATTTTGAAGCATGTGGTGGCCCATTTCTCATCAAAGAAAACTGCTGCAAAAATTTTGCAGTGTGGATTTTATTGGGCCACACCTTTCAAAGATGTACATACCTTTTGTCTAACATGTGATAGATGCAAAAGGTTGGGAAGCATTTCTAAAATAACACACGATGCCTTAAATCCCATTCTAGTGATTGACATTTTTGACTATTGGGGCATCGATTTTATGGGGCTATTTTCCCTTCCTTTGGCTATCTATATATTTTAGTGGTCGTAGATTGTGTCCAAATGGGTTGAAATAATTTCATGTTGGAATAATGATCACCAAATAGTGATCAAATTTTTAAAAGAAAATATTTTGTCCCAATTTAGAATTTCAAAATCTATCATAAATGATGGGGGTGCTCATTTTGCAATTGCCCTTTATGGAATTTGATGAAAAAGTACTTTATTTTTCACAAAATTGTAATCCCTTATCATCCACAGACTAGTGGACAGATAGAATTAGTTAATCGAGAGATCAAACTAATTTTAGAAAAAAAAGGTAAACCTAGATGGCAAAGATTGGTCGTCACAACTAACTGATGCACTCTAGACATATCACACTTTTTTAAAATAATTTTGGGCATGTCTCCTTATCGAGTAGCCAATGGCAAGCCTTGTCACCTACTTGTGGAATTGAAACATAGAGCATATTGGGCCATTAAAGCAATGAAATTTGAATTGGATAAGGCTGGACTCTCAAGAAAACTTTCGATTATGGAATTGAAGAAATTGAGAAATGAGGCATAGGACAATGCAAAAATTGCAAAGGAAATGATGAAAATCTTTCATAATAAAAACATAGTAAGAAAATCCTTTACCCCTTCCTAAAACGTCTTGTTATTCAATTCAAGGCTCCGCCTATTTCCTAGTACGTTGAGGTCAAGGTGGATTGGGCCTGACATTGTCAAACAAGTATTTGGACATGGAGCAGTAGAAGTGGAAAATCCATCAAACGGAAATATCTTTACTGCCAATGGTTAGCATTTGAAATCATTTCTAGAAGACTTTGTTAAAAATGTGGAAACTATTCTTTTAATGGATCTAGAATATTCCTCCGAGATTCGCACTTGCTGACACAAAAAGGGATTGGGTCAGGAAAAACCCAACCCAACCTAACAGTTGAGACGCCTTTATAAGGCCTCCACCCCTTTTTCCTCTATTTCCCCATCCGCCACTGTCCCTCTCTCCTTTTTCTTTCTTTCTTCTTCTTCCTCTTCTTCTTCGTTTCCTCTTGCTTTTGCAAAATGACCTAGCCCCTACAAAACCCCATGGCCACACATTCCACAGACACAATCATTTGTTTCATGTTTTGCATTTTGATTTTGTATTTGTTTCTGGGTGTTCTACTTCTCTTTGCACTCACGGACAAGGATTTCCAGCCTAGCCAAAACCCATATCTAAGTAAATATGATTAATTTGTGTATTCTATTTGTAGGTTTTGGTAGATGAACAGATCTCTATCTTTCAACCTCATCTCCAAACTCTATACACTGGTAAATTTGAAATATTGGGGACAATGTTCAGTTTAGGTTGGGGGTGAGAACTATAGTTTATAGTTTGTGCCTGTAAAATTTTTTGTTTTTGTTGTTATTGTTGTTTTTTTTTACATCTTGTGTACCCTATCTCTTATGTTATATAAATTGGTGATCATGTCTTTAAGTCAACTTCAATCGTCTTTGTGACTGACTGGCATTAAAAAACTAGATAGAGAGTCTTAAAGCTTAACAAGCTTGGATGGTAAACTTTTTTGGTTTAGTCTGGAGTTTTATGCACTTTTCCATCTGATTTGCATGTTGTGATCATGAGAAAAGCAAGATTGGTAAGAAAAACTAAAACCCAGATCTGCGTAAAGATGATTAATTTGTGTATTCTATTTGTAGATTTCGACAAATGAACAGATCTCTACCTTTCAACCTCATCTCGAAACTCCATACAGTGGTAAATTTGAAACACTAGGGACAATTTTCAGTTTAGGTTAGGGTGAGAACTATAGTTCATAGTTTATGCCCGTAAAATTTTTTGTTTTTGTTGTTATTTTTCTTTTTTTATCATATTGTGTACCCTGTCTCGTATGTTGTATAAATTGATGATCATGTCTTTAAGTCAACTTCAACCGTCTTTGTGACTGACAGACGTTAAAGAACCAGATAGAGAGTCTTAAAGCTTAACAAGCTTGGATGGTAAAATTTTTTGGTTTAGAACACTTATTTGTATGCTGTGATCATGACAAAAGCAAGATTGATAAGAAAAACTAAAATCTGATAAGAACAAGCAAAACCACTGTGTGGCAGAAACACTTTTGCCAAATGTCATCATGCCAAAAGACTTGTAGCTTGTAAACAATGTGCCCGGATCTTTCACATGAAAGAATACAATCAGTGTTTTAAATCAATTTTCTGTCGCGCACTCGATTGATTAGACTGGATAGTGAATGGGCTGAGTAAGGATTATCTTGAGATGCCTTGCTACTCCAGTCCTATGCTTTGACTATTTGTGCGACAAGAAATTGAGAGAGTCACTAACTGTTTGAATGACATTGAGTCAGGGCAAGAATCGGATTAGAGTGTTCTGAACAAACTTGTGGAAAACCATTTTATTCTTCGGGATGAAGGGTAATGGTCTGAACTTTTCTTGTAAAAAGTGCAAATATCTTTTTAAATGTACAAACTCTTTTGATTGAATTGGGCACAATTCCCCCAATCCTCCCCTTTTTCCCAATCGTTTGAAGCCACCTATCAAGGTGGTTAAATATTTTAATATAATTGAAATGTTCAAGCAGGTGAAAATAAATATTTTGCTCCTTGATGCCATAAAGCAAATCCCTCTTGTGCAAAGGTATTGACGGATTTATATACGGTGAAGATAAGGCTAAATGTGCACAAGAAAGCATTCCTCACCGAGTGGAGCAAGCTCTCCATGACTTGGGGGCAAGTGTCAACCTCCTACCGTACTCGGTGTATCAATAACTCCAACTTGAATAGTTGAAGCCAACTCCAATCACTCTTCAATTGGTGGATCGTATCGTTAGGACACCGAGGGGAGTAATTGAGGATGTTTTAGTCCAAGTTGATAAATTTTACTTCCCTGTTGATTTTATTGTGCTTGACATTCACCCAATTGTAAATCTTAGCTCCTAAATTCTTGTCATACTTGATAGACCTTTTCTTGCTACATCTAATGCTGTGATTAATTACAGGAATGGTCTTATGAAGCTGGCATTTGGGAACATGACTATGGACCTCAATGTTTTCAACTTTTCTAAACAACCGAGAGATGATGAAGAGATACATGAGATCAACCAGATCGACACTTTGGCGGATGAACACTTGAAACTAATGAGCACCTTCAAGTTAGGAGAGGAGGAGAATGCTGATATAGAGGAGGTTGATGTGCAAGAGGAGTTGGAGAGCTTGAAAGGGGTGGAGAAAATGGATCCCAACATTTGAGAAGCCTACATATCAAAACAAGAAGATTTTTTCATCGATTGAGCACAAACCCATCTTGGAGTTGAACCATTACCATCCCATCTCAAATATGCATACCTTGGGGATGAAAACACATTTTTGGTTGTGATTAGCTCAACATTGGAGGCAAAGCAAGAAGAGGAGCTCTTGGAAGTGTTGAGGAGGCATAAGCCCCCTCATTTGTACACACCGCATCTACCTTGAGGATGACTCCAAATCGTCTTGACAACCACACATAAGGTTGAACCCAATCATGAAGGATGTGGCGAGAGATGAGGTACTAAAGCTACTTGACGCAGGCATCAATTTTTTGATTGCCGATAGTAAGTGGCTTAGCCCAACGCAAGTAGTACCCAAGAAATCAAGAGTCACCGTGGTGGCGAATGAGGAGAACGAGCTTATTCCAACAAGCGTGATCACAAGATGAAGAGTATGTATTGATTACTAAAAGTTCAACCTTTGCACAAGAAAACATTACTTTCCTTTGTCATTCCTTGACCAAGTATTGGAAAGAGTAGCAGGACACTTGTTCTATTGTTTCTTGGATGGGTACTCGGGCTACAATCAAATCAAGATCATATTGGAAGATTAGGAGAAGACTACTTTCACTTGCCCCTATGGCACATTTGCCTACCAACGTATGCCCTTCGGGTTATGTAATGCCCCAGGAACCTTTCAACATTGCATGATTGGGATCTTCAGCAATATGGTGGAGAAATAGTGGAGGCATTTATGGATGACTTCTCAATGTTTGGGGATTCTTTCAATGGATGTTTGGAGAATTTGGAGAGATTTCTTGAGAGATGTGAAGAGAAGAACTTGGTCCTAAACTGAGAAAAGTTTCACTTTATGGTGACACAAGGAATTGTGCTAGGGTACATCTTCTCGACAAAGGGGATTGAAGTCAACAAATCAAAAGTTGAGGAAATTTCCAACCTCCCCACACTGACAGTCATTAAAGATATTAGGTCGTTTCTTGGCCATGCCAGCTTTTATTGTCGTTTCATTATAGACTTTAGTGCATTGGCCCGACTTTGACCAATTTACTTTCAAAATATGTCCCATTTGTTTGGTTAGATAATTGTGCGCTATCTTTCAAAAAATTGAAAAGCATGCTCACTACACCAATTATGCGACCACCCAAGTGGGATATATCATTTGAGCTTATGTGTGACGCGATTGATTATGCGGTCGGCACTGTGCTTTGTCAAAGGGAAGACAAGAGACCTTTTGTAATATACTATGTTAGCAAAACCCTAAACGAGGAACAAATGAATTATAACACCACCGAAAAGGAGTTGCTAGCTGTAGTTTTTCCATTGGATAAATTTTAGTCCTACATTATTGGTTCACTTATAATAGTCTATACCGATCACTCTCCTTTAAAGTATTTATTGTCTAAGAAGGATGCAAAACTGATACTCATTAAGTGGATACTCCTCCTACAAGAATTCAATTTGACAATTAAAGAGAAAAAAGGAGTTAATAACATGGTGGCGGACCATTTATGTCGACTTGTGGTGCAAGAGGCCGATAAGCACATT
Organism: Ilex paraguariensis; assembly: GCA_963454935.2. Lineage (NCBI taxonomy): Eukaryota > Viridiplantae > Streptophyta > Magnoliopsida > Aquifoliales > Aquifoliaceae > Ilex > Ilex paraguariensis. Next base: position 316,212 of record CAUOFW020004902.1, on the reverse strand, counting down.
CCTATCCCTAAATTTTTCCCTAATGAGCATTTATTTTTGATTCATTCTTTTTGTCAATGGTATGCTGACATATGTAACTATCTTGCTATAGGATAAATAATATCACATTGGAGTCTGGAGGATCGAAGAAGATTTATGACGGATGTGAAGTACTTCTACTTCGACAACCCGTACCTGTTCAAGTACTGCCCTGAACAAGTCATGCAGAGATGCGTAAAGGAAAATGAGCAACGGGATGTCCTTGCATTTTGCCACTCAAAATCATGTGGTGGTCACTTTTCTTCCAAAAAGATGTCAGCGAAAATTCTACAATCAGGTTTTTATTGGCCCTCCTGGATTAAAGACTGTGTTTCATTTTGTAAAGAATGTGATAGGTGCCAACGTTTGGGTAGTGTGACCAAAGGCACATGATGCCCCTTTCCCCATACTTGTTATAAAGATATTTGATTGCTAGAGCATTGAATTTATGAGTCCCTTCCCCATGTCATTTGGCTACCTATACATCCTCCTGAGAGTTGACTACATGTCCAAATTGATGGAGGTTATCCCAACCAAGACCAATGACCATCGGGTGATGGTCAAATTCTTGAAAGAGAACATATTTTTGAGGTTCAGGATGCCTCGTGCTATGATAAGCAATGGTGAATCACATTTCTATAATAAGTCATTTGCATCTATTATGCACAAATATGACGTCACACATAAGGTGTCAACTGCATACCACTCACAAACCAATGGCTAAGTCAAGTTGGCCAATAGGGAGATTAAAAATATCCTAGAGAAAATGGTGAATCCCAATATAAAAAGATTGGTCATTTAGGTTGATCGATGCCCTTTGGGCTTATTGCACAACATATAAGACAATTCTAGGCATGTCTCCCTTTCGGCTCATTTATGGAAAGGCTTGCCATTTTCCAGTTGAAATGGAACAAAAGGCCTATTGGGCAATAAAGACTTTAAACTTCAACATGAGAATGACCGAAGAGAATAGGAAGCTAAAAATGAATGAATTGGAAGGGATTCGAAGAGATGCATTTGAGAGCTCTAAAATTTTAAAGAGATGGCTAAAATCTTTCATGACAAATCCATTTTGAGTAAGTCATTTGAGCCCGACCAAAAATTGCTCTTATACAACTCTCGTCTCTCAATCTTTCAAGGGAAACTCCGATCCCATTGGGATGGGCCCTATCTTGTCAAGGTGGCCTATCCCAAGGGATGGCATGATATTCAAGGTCAATGACCAAAGACTCAAGTCATTCTTTGAGGTTTTTGAAGGACAAGGAGTGGAGGAGGATTTGATGGATCCGGTTTACCCAGACTTGTTGGAGGAGTAACTATTCTTATGCATTTTTGGTGTACAATTGTTTTTATTTACTTTAACTATTCATGTTACTTATTTTGTCATTTCGTATAGTGTTATTTTTCTTAGTTGCGGATATTGGTATTTTGTCAAAACTCAAGTGCGAGGTGTTCTCTAACCCTACTCATCTTTTTACAGTCATTCATTGAATATCATATCTTTTTTGTTGCATTGAGGACAATCCATGAATCAAGTTGGGGGTGAGGTTCACCATTTGTATGATACACCAATGTTTGTGAAAATTTTTTGTGGACAATACCAATTTTTGTGGTAAAAATTCACCTTTCACATATCATACAGATTTTTGTTTACATTAGTACAAATTATGTGAAAATTTTGAAAACTTTTTGTTAAAAATATCTAAATGTTTATCTTTATTCCCTTATTTAGAGTGTCGTGGGTTGGATGATATGTTGATCTTTGCATTGAACCTTGAATACATGAGCGCATTATAGAAGTTAAACCTATGGCTGAGTATCACATATGTATTTGCTTTTGAACTCAACCGTATGTGCTCCTTGAATGTGTAATTTTGGCAAGTTATGGATTGGATTCATATTTTAGGCTTAACATAAATACTGGAGATAAGTAAGGACCAATGAGAGCTTTAGTGTCGATCCTTTTTGGAGAAACTTACATTTACTCAAGGAATTTTTTTTTTCAAATTTCAAATTTGTTCAATAATCTCATTATGTTTGTCTTGGCTAGGTGTATTTGGGTAGGAGATTGACTTTGTCTTGATATATACAATGCACCTCCATACCTATCTAGAAATGATCTTAGGCCATCTTTGTTTTTCTTTGAGTCTTTGCCTTTTTTCTTGTGAAAATTTTATCCCTAGGGTCGTGATTGATCCTTAATTGTAAATTCATTTCCATGATACACATTTGACCAAGCCAGTGCAAAATGATAAAATCTGCCTCACCTTGGTTGTTCCTAGTCCTAAGTATGAATGATCATAAAAGAGAAGGAGGTATGGTGTGGAAGCCCAAACAAAAGGGATGAATGAAAGTTGAAACTCAAAGAGTTGAATTAAAAAAGAATGAAAATCCAACAAAAGGAGAATCAGGGGTGAAAAGAAGAAAAGCATGACAAAATAAAAGGAAAATGTTAAGGAAAAGAGAGAGAAAGAAACAAAGATTGTTGTGATGGTGTTAAACTAAAAAGCCATGAAAGGGGAGATTTTTTGAAATAATAGTCATTTACTCTGAACAACCCTTTTTGTTGTCTTCTATCCTTCGCTCATTTACCTATACATCACCCCAAGGCCTCATTACAACTCGTAAAAGTCCTAAATGATCTAGGGAAGCATACTTTTAAAGAAAAAGAGGAGTTAGTTTTGCTACCTAATGCCCTAGCATTCCCTTCATAAGATTATGCCAAGGTCATTTCATTTTTATGCATGAACTTCATTTTTGGATTACATGTGAGCATACTTTGTTTTGTGCACAAGATTCTATCTCACATGTACACATGGAGTGCATGTTAGGATAACTATAGTGTGATTCGTTATTGAGAGAGACCCTTGGTGAGTTTTGCAGTGCAGCTGAATTTGCCTAGCCAATCAAATCTGAATTATGTTGTGTAAATGCTCAAATTACTTGTCCACTTCACACACACGAGTTTGAAAATTAATGTGTAGGTGCATACTCTAGACTAGTATTTAAGGCTATAGTGATGCTCATGTGTGCTTGTTTCGGGCGTTTGAACGACGTGTTTCATAGCCTTATGCTGAAAAGATAGGGGAATATTGCTCAAGTCTTTGATATTTTAATGAATTAGGAATGCCCTTGTTATTTCCATATGTGTCTTATATTATGGGTGTTCATTTTGGTAGATTAATGTAGAAATCCATACTTTGTCTTTTGAAAGCATCAAAATTTTAAATCATACTACAATTTTGGTAATGACTTAGGGCATAATGGTTCAAATTTTGGTTTACAAGTGTAGCACATGTTCTAATGGAGTTGAGGTCATATATAGGTTGTTAGAATGTGTAGGTTTTGAAATGGAGTGGAATGAAAGTGATTTGGATAGCAGTGGTTTATTTTGCAAATAAGTAAAAAACCTACTGGTAGGCCATACTGATATTTTTTGACCACTGGTCCTGCTCCTTCCGCAAACCTACCGATAGGTTTTGCTCACTGGAATAAAACCTACCAGTATGTTTCCATCGACCTACCGGTAGGTTTTGCTCAGAATGCCAAAATTAAGGGTTTTAATCAGAATTGTTCAGGAGAACTATTTATTGTCTCCCTATATAACAAATCATAAGGCATTTCTCTCTCACTCAAAGCATCTCTAAGCTTAAAAATTGCTCGCCTATTGCATTAATCTCTCGAATCTCACTCCAAGGACTGTTGATTTTGTGGATTTTAGTGAAGATTGGAGAAGTTCATCACCTAAACCCTAGTTTTACTGAATTTTAACTAAAGCCCTAGTCTCCTTTACATTTTCCAAAAGTCTCAAAATCGTTGCTATGGCTCGCCATGGGAGGATCCTCCGAGATGTTGTGGACCTGATTGAGGGGTTTATTTTGGCTCTTTTGTCACTTGCGATGTTGGGGCACTATTGCTATGCATGGTCCACACCATGCGCACCGGGCCTAGCTCTCTATAGCCCGAAAGTGTGAGTGCCCACAAGAGGAGCGGGAATGGGTCAAGTGGAGACCGTGTTGAGAAACGAAAGAAGGTGAGGAACGATGCTAGGTACCAAAGCATTCAAGAAAAGAATGTTACTTGCGAGAGGTATATCGATCGGATATCCCCTGACCCAAACAACGATGTTAGGAAAATCATTGAGACTCATGGGATTGGGTTTTGGTTTGAGCCCATGAGTGGGTTCAATCTATCTTTATGTCGGGAGTTTTACCAAAAACTCAAGGTGGTGGATAAGTTTGAGATTTTGAAAATGATCATGAAGAGCAAGACTTTTGATGTGACCCCTATGGTGATTGCCATCCTCATAAAGTACAAGAGGCCACCTCCCTTCACCCCGGTGTACCCACAGAACATTACTGGGGTCAAGACCATCCCTGAATACACGGCTTTGATGTACGAGGATCTGACTCAATTTAGGGGAATGATCCATGTCGGGAGACTCAAACATTCGTACGGGATTATGAACAAGCTCTTACATTATAACCTGCTTCCAAGGGGTGCCAAGAAGACTCCTAACATTGAAATGCTTGACCTCTTGGATGCGGTGATGTCGGGGAAGGCTATGGATTTTGCACTCTTTATATGGGAGGTGATGAGGGAATTCATCGAGGCTATAAAACCAAAGGCGAACCTCCCATTTGGAAACTTGGTCACCCGAATGTGCGATCACTTCAAGGTGAAGGGTTATGCCTTTGACAAACTCACTTCCCCTAAGACCAGAGCTATCAGGAAGGCAAATAATAGTAAAAGGACGGTNTCTCAGCCGAGATCTTCGCCTGTCATTAGTGGGATTCTCCTTGATTTTAGGAGAGAATCTTGGTTGGTTGAGAGTTTCATGTATTGAACCCAATTTTCGTAGTTATCCAGCTATTCCCTGGTTTGTTCCGCTACCATTTCCCTAGGGGGAGCTCTAGCTCTGGACTTCTGAGCTCCTCGTATCCTACCTGACCTCCTGACCTGACGTCGTTTCCTGAGCTCACTCTTATAACTTATTTGAGGTATCATCAATTATGATTTCACACTCAACTACCATCTGGGGAAGGCTAATGTAGTAGCAGATGCACTTAGTAGAAAGTATTGGGGTGAAATCAATGTTCTTGCTGTGAATACGTGGAAGATGATTGATGCTTTGGAGGAATATGATCTATTGGTGGATAGATAGGAGAATCGACCATGCTTATTTAATCTTGTAGCTCAACCAATCCTTTGACAAATGATTATAGAGTTGCAACAATTAGATACAGAGTTGGGAACTAGCCGGGGTAGATTGGGGAGGAATGAGATTGTTGAGAAATGGTCTATACATAATGATGAGTTACAGTTTTGTAGAAGACTATGTGTACCAAACAATGACCCAAGTAAGGGAAGAAGTGTTGGGGAAGGGTCATCGTTCAAGATCTCCATTCATCCGGGTAGTACTAAGATGTATAGAGATATGAAGCGTCAATATTGGTGAAAATAGTTGAAACAAGACTTGGCTAAGTATGTTGAAAAGTGCGCAGTGTCAACAGTTAAAGATTGAGCATCAGAGACTGGGAGGTTTGCTCCAATCCTTACCAATTCCTAAGTGGAAGTGGGACCATGTTACTATGAATTTTGTGTCAGGATTACCCATGAACGTCAAAGGTCATAATGCGATTTGGGTGGTAGTTGATAGATTGATGAAGACTGTCCACTTTATACCGGTTAAGACTACATACAACTTGCACTACAAGAAAAGNACAAGAATTTAGCAAAACAAGGGAAAACCTACCGGTAGGTTTTGGCTACTGGACCTGCCACTACAAGAAAAGGGGTTTTTTGCATCAACAATTTGCCGACTTAAAAGATCACATAGCCGTCGCAAATAGTATTTGCAACAACAATGTGATCTTTTGAGTCAGAAAATTGGGGGTGGCAAACAATAGGCGATGCAAAATATTTTGCATTGGCAATTAACCGTCACAAAAGCTTTTGCATCGGCAAAACCTGATACAATTGTGCCGTCACAAAAAAATCTTAGATCTGACATTTTTTATTTGCATCAACAATTTTTTGTCACAAAAAAACCCATTTGCGATGGTTTAAATCCGTCGCAAAAGGTATTATTGGCCACAGTTAAGAACCATCGCAACAAACTCATTTACAACGGTTTTAATCCGTCGCAAAAGAAATTATTAGCCACAAAAGGGGACAGTCTCAACAAACCCATTTACGATTGTTTTTAACCGTCACAAAATATATTATGGCTACAACAGAAGGCCAACACAAAAAAAAATGATATTACGTTTTTGACGTTATTTGCGTTAGCAACTTGCTTTCATAAATAATTTTTTTTTAAAACCTAATTCACTCTTTCACATTTTTCTCTACACCTGTTACATAACTAATACATTATCCATAACATCATTTGATTAAAATAATAAGGCACACCTCTCAAAATAATAGCATCTAAATTTAAAAATAAAAATATATTCAGCATAAGTAAATAGCATCCGAAATTTTAAAAACAAAATATTCAAAACTACATAATGAAAATGTTAATGCATAATAAAAAAATTTTGTCTCCCAATGCACCATTTGCTTTTTAATCATGCACAATGTGTACTCTCTACCATGCATCATCTACTCTCTATGCTATCTACTCATTTGATAATTCCTGTGAAGATGGTGTACGTCTATCTTCATGTGGCCTATAAGCACTAGATGCATCTGAAACCTACGAAATTTTTAGGACATATTAAGCTACACATTTTGAATTGATAAGTTATTGAAACAATAATATCAATTATTCACTATACTCCACTGGTCCAACCCCAGAACATCCACCCTCCTCTTGACAAGAATGTATCAAAGCAAGTTGTTGATGCATATCATCAATCACTGAGTCTCACAAGTGGCTGCCCCTTCAAGATCATGAAAGCCAACAAAAAAATATTAGTTATAGCAGTCCCCTTAACACCAATAAAAAACACTAAAATAATATCATTGCAACTAAGGACAAAACTTTAGATTATAAATTTTAATAATAACCCAAAAGCTAAAATACCAAAACAACCTAGTTAAATTAGATTTATAATATAACAAGGTCAACTTCTAAAAATGAAATCAAAACTTGCTAACAAATAATTGGGGCTGAATAAACATGATTTCTCGCATAGAATTTCAATTCTAGTTCATATGAGCAATTGAGTGTATGTTTGTGTGTGTGATTTGAGTGATTGAGTGTGTGTGTGTGTGTGTTTGTCACGGACAAAGAACATGCAGACAAGTGTCTATGTGCTAAATATGGGGTGAGTCTAGAAGAGGGGAAGAGAGAGATCGATTGTGTGAGTTGTGAGGGTTCGAATCTGATTCGTGTGTGTGTGTGAATTCGTGTAGTAAGGTGTGTGATTTGGTCACAGAGAGAGAGAGAGAGAGGACTTACATGGTTGCTACTGGTGGTGGTGGTCTTCCCAATCTGTGGATGCGAGAGCGAGCGAGCGATCGAGAGAGAGAGAGAGAGAGTGACGAAGACGAGGGAGAGAATGTGAGTAAGGGTTGAATATGATAATGGCAATTGGGTAATGATCATCTAGGGATCCAAAACGACACCGTTTTGGAAAGTGGAAATATTATTTCAAGTTTAAAAATGACATTGTTTTAATTTATTAAATAATAATTTTAAACTAAACGATTCCGCGAGGAAAATTTGCTGCCGAAAATATTAAAATCAAAATATGTTTTGTGACTAATATTAATCTACCTAATATTATTTTTTTTATTTTTCCAAAAACAATTGCAAATGAAAAATATTTGTTGGCGAAGAAGAATTTTGTCGCCAATAAAATTATCATTGCACACCAATATGTCCACCAAAAAAAAATTGGATGGAATTTTTTTGTGAAGCCTTTTCGCAGCAATAAAAAAAACTTGTCACCAAAAGCAACTTATAAAAGTTTTTCACAAGGAACTTTGGAAATCATCACTGAATATCACTTTTTGGCAACAAATAGTTACACGCACACAAACTTTGGGGGGGGGGTGTTAGTGTAATGTGTTTTAGTTACAAAGTTTAAGGGGGGCTAATGTAATTTACCCTTTTTAATAATCAAATGATGTCATTTTGGTAATTAGAACTAATAAAACATCGATTTGGTGTAGGCATTTACACTAGGAAAAAAACCAGCGCAAAAAGAGAAAAAAAATTTACTTTTTGCCACGACAATGATTTCCTATTGCAAAACAATTTTCCTTTTCGCCATGGCAATGATTTTCTATTGCAAATATACCATTTTTAAACATCAGCGTCAAGAACCGTTGCAAAAAAAATATATTTGCCACTGTAAATATTCCGTTGCAAAATAAAGTGACGCAAAAACCTTAAATTCTTGTAGTGTGCACCTACTGCAAACCTACTGATAGGTTTTAGCTACTGGACCTACACCTACCGTAAACCTATCAATAGTTTTTGCTCACTAGAGTAAAATCTACCGGTAGGTTTCCATTGACCTACTGGTAGGTTTTGCTGAAACACGCTAGATTTTGCATCTCAAGATCTGCAACTTTGGACGTGCCAACATGGGGTCTCCCACTTGTTCCCTGACACTCCTTACACACAGACATCCCCTCTTCAACTCTAACTTGGACTTTGGAGGCTTGGAAATTAATGAGGAGAGGGACAAGAGGTGAAGCCTGGGAGTGCAAGCTAGGCTTGTGTTAGCCTGCCCATTCCATCCAATTAGCCTCCTACGGATGGGAGGTCCATCACATAGACCCTAGGGAGCTCCATGGATGTTTTTGGCAAGGATATACAACATTATACAGATGACACTTTGGAAGGGAAAGAGAGAGAGAAGCTCCAAGGAAGAAGATGAAGTTCTAGAGAGAGAAGTTGATATTTTGCATTTTCTTCCATCCATTCACTTATAGTTTATTGTAAGACTTGTGTAAACTTCATTTAATGTCATTTATTTCAAGTACATTGCAAGTTGAATGCTACATTTTGGATTTCAACATTATTGTGACAAGCTTTAAAATGGGTATTGCATATTTTTCTTCATAGTTTATGTTTTCTTGCATTAAACTAAGCTCCAATCTTCATTTTTTTACAATGTCTCTTCATTTCATTTATGTCTTTACTTTAGATATGAGTAGCTAAGTTTATAGTTGGCTAATCCAAGGAAAAATTCCCCTTGGGTATGCTACTTCAACTCATTTTCATTCCTCCTCGTAGTGTACGATGATTCGGTTTGACTAGGTTGAGTGTGGACGTGGTTATGAGTTCTTGATACACCGAAGACTTGTCACAGGGTATGCCTGAATCTTCACCTCCATTTTGATCTCGCGCTTCCTATGAATTAATCGAACATCTAGGCACCATTGGAGGAAGGTCTTGAGTTGATTTGGCATTCTCATTGAAATTATCCCTTCAAATTAGCCAACACTTGTTCCATTTCATTTTTAGCAAAAACACACTCACCAAAACTCAAAGTCAAAGATTTTTACACTTTACCCTTTTTCACCAAAATAACCTTCAGAATGATTAACCCCATTTCCTGAGGAGACGACCTTGGAATACAAATTCCAAGTAAAACACGACACTCAAAAGTCTCTCTGCTCTGGGGGAGCACTTTAGTTCACACGCACACACACATTTCTTTCCACACATCCGTTTTCCCATTACTTGCATCGAACCCGAGTGAGATGGATGCTCACCCACACATGTAAGTCATACACACATAGAGGGTTCATGTGCGGAGGTTAGGAATGACAGGAAATAATTCCAAGCAGGGAGATCCTCAAGGAGTTTTATTGCTCCCATTTTGCTATTCATTCAAAGACTAGCAAGGTTGCTTCAGCCTTTGGAGGTGGCTAAATGGAAATGAGAGCACATCAATATGGATTTTGTGACCCATTTTCCACAGACATTGCGGGGGTATGACGAGGTGTGGGTGATCGTGGAACAACTTATGAAATTGGCACACGTTTTGGTGGTGCGGATAACCTTCACATTATAGGAGTTTTGTCGATTGCATATACTAGAGATAGACTGGTTACATGGGGGACTGTATCTATTGTATCAGAATAGGATCCCAAGTTCACAGCCTACTTTTGAGAGATTTTCCAGCAGTCCATGGGGACACAGTTGATGATGAGCATAACTTTTCATCCCCGGATAGATAGTCAGTTAGGCAGAACTATCCAGACTTTAGAGGATAAGCTATAGGCATTTTTTCTTATTCTCAAGGGTAGCTGGGAGGAGCATACCCTTAGTGGAGTTTGCCTATAACAATAGTTATTAGGCGAGCCTGCAGATGGTACCCTATAAGGCAGTTTATGGAAAGTCATGTTGTTCTCCAATTATTGGAAAAAAGTTGGAGAGAGACCCTCTACGGGTTTGGATTTGATTAGAGACACCTCAAAGAAGATGATCATGATATAGAAGCATCTTCTTATGGCACAAAGCAGGTGGAAAACGCAGACAGACGGCGACCTATAGAGTTCAAGGTTGGAGATTATGTCCTCGTCTATGTGATGCCTAAGAGGGGAGTGGTTAGTTTCGAGAAGCGAGAGAATTGTCATTGAGGTACATTGGGCTCTTTGAGGTGCTCGAGAGGGTTGGCATAGTCGTTTAGTAGTTGGTGTTACCTCCAAATTTATCAAGTGTTCACGCAGTGCTCCATGTCTCTAAGCTTCAGAAGTACACTACACATATGGTGAATTGGGGTGAGGTAGTTGTTGATACGGATGGGACCTTCGAGGAGGGGCCAGTACATATCATGGATAGCCGAGATCAGGTTTTGCGAGACAAGACTATAAGGCTGGTGAAAGTGTCGTGGCAGCATGGTGTAGAGGAGGCGACATGAGAACGAGAGAACACTATCTGTGCCACTCATCTGTTCTTGTTCAAGGATGGAGGCACATTCTTGTAGTCATAAAATATTATATGATTGTTGTTTAAGTATATGGTTATATGTGCAAGTGTGTAAATTTCGATGATGAAATTTCTTTTAAGGGGGGAAGACTGTAAAACCTGAGAAAAAAAATTGAACTTTTATGAAAAAAGGGCAAAATGATAATTAGCCGATATGGTACTGGTTAAAAATTAGAACTTTTCTAGAATTTGGATGACGAAACCGACCTCACTGTTAGATTTTTCTTGCAAAATCTAGTTACTCAATCAATTTTTGTTAAATTCTGAGACAATTGGATTTTTTACGTTTTACGGTGCGATTAGGTGCCACGATTAAAATAAATGTGATCAAGATTTAATTGCAACATATGGAAAATAATTTAAAGTTAGTTCAAATAACATATAGTGAACCTAACACAAAATGAGATTTAATTAATTCGGGATAACATCGGATCAAGAAAAGACAGGAAGTGTGGTGCATTGCGGGCCACGTATCCAAGGGGTATAAAAAGGGGAAAAATCAGATTTTCCCTCATTTGTTGCTGATTTTTCTGCAAAAAAGAGAGTGGGGAGAGAAGAGAGAGAAATTCAAAAGTTCTTCCATCTACTTCTTGCGATCCAGTGCCAACCATTCATTGAATTGGCTCGGGCCAAGAACGAAAGTTGTTCTACCCGATGAAAGCTACATCTACATACCAAAAAAATTTCAGAATTTTTCCAAGTCTCAAAATTGAAAATTTTGAAAATCAAGGCTTGAAGTTTGATTTGGGCTTCTTAGAGTTTCAATCACTCATATTACGCTTTAAAAGGTAGGGTTATTCTCCTAACTAGGTTTATTTTTAACCAAGGGTTTGCATAAGAAGTGGATAACATTATTAGAGACGATGTCTCTAGTCTTGACATATTCTTTGTATGACTAGAGTATGGGAAATGCGTATAGAACATGTTAAACCAATTCTTGTATAAATTGAGTTTGTTGAAATTGCTTGATTTGGGAATTTTATGGATAATGTGATTTGTTGGGCATGATTATGTGTTACATGATTATGTGATTTAAAAGTGTTTGATAAAATGTCGAGGATAGATTAAGCATGTTAATTGAATGGATATGATATAATATGCTTGATGGAAATTGTGGAATGTAATTATGTGTTCATGATATGATTGACATTGTGGAAATTGTGTATGTCATGTTACACTCATGATATGATGAGCATGATATTGGAATTACAATCATACATTACATTGCATATGCACAAAAAATATTACATTCGTAGGCATGTGACATGAGTGTGGGTGTATGTATATTTTTGATCAAACAATATTATAATGCGTGGACTAGGGAAAGATGGACCATGGTTCAACTGAGTTACANTATTTTTGATCAAACAATATTATAATGCGTGGACTAGGGAAAGATGGACCATGGTTCAACTGAGTTACATGAATTGCATTTAAAATAGGGTTGGGGTTAGCAAAGGGCTAGATTATCCCTTAGGTGCAAGACTCGGTGATTTGGATACACACTCCATTGGTATTAAGTCTATAAAGTGTGTCAACATAATACGAAGACGTTGGTGAAAGTCCATAGTTTCTGTGTCGGTTGGGTACCCGTTGGTGGAAGACCATAAATACCCACCTTAAGAGAGACCTAGAATTTATAAATTCTCATTGGATGTGCAAAATCAATGGCAATGGCTTAGAATGCCCAGATGCATACTCATGGCATTGAATGTGATATGAGAGTCGGTGGAGGGGCGGGTTGCATTGCATGTGTGAGTCTCATCTCATAACATGCCAAGGCATTATAACATTCATTTCTTGGAGTTGTATGTTCTTGGATGAATGCTTGTTTGATTGTTGAATTGCATATGAACATTTCATATGCACTTGGGCTAAGAGGTAGCGTCTTTAGAAGATACCCTATTGAGTGTGACTCACCCTTTATGGGAACAAAATTTCAGGTGCGAGACAAGTGCCAGTGTGCGGCCCTCACATGGACCCTGTTGAGAAGAAGCCCAAATGTGGCTTTAAGCTTGCATTTTTTAAAACAATGGTGTATATTATTTTGGACTTGTAATATTATTTAAAGGATTGTAAAATGAACTTAGATGGACTACATTTTGTGTAAAATTTGATGTTATATGATTTTGGGTGCATGTTGTATGAGATTGGGTGAATTGAATTTGAAAAAGGTTGATTTGGGGGAAAATTGGGCCCTAGTATGGGTAGCAAGTTGATAAGCTGCCGATATCACGATTCTAGTGGGCTCTGGTACAGATAACAAGTCTTAACATACAGGTAGCTCACTGACAATGGGCTCAGCTACGACAAAGCTACTGGTAGCTCACTATCATAGAGCCCAGGTACTGGTACCACGCTTGCTAGTACCGATAGCAAGCAAGCATAATGGCCAAGTATCGGTACCAAGCAACGAGGCCAATGCAAAATGATTAAAATTTTCACACCTTGGTTTTTCTAAGACTGACTGTGGCATAAAGGAAAGGAAATGTGGTGAGGAAACCCAAAAAGGGATAAATGGTGCCGAATTCAAAATTTTAAATGAAAAAGAAAAGAAAGATCCAAGAAAAAAGGAGAAAAAAGGGGGTTGAGAAAGAAAAAGGAAAAGAAAAATGTTGAGAAAAAAAAAAGAAAAGAAACAAAAAGTGAAGAGAAGGGGTAAGGCTGAAAATTCCAAAAAAATTTTTTTTTGATAATAAAGGTCATGCCATTAGAATAAACCTTTTTGTCTCTCTCTACCCTTCATTTCACTCAGCCCAAGTATCACCCCAAGGCCTCATAACAACCTTTGAAAGCCCTAAATGATCTTTAGAAATCATGGTGAGAGCATACTTCAAGTGACAAAGAAAAGTTGGTTTTGCTATCTAGTACCCCTAACATTCTATTCATGAGATTATGTCAAGTTCGTTTCAACTGTTATGCATGCACATCATTTTTGGATTATATGTAAGCATTTTGGTTTCTGCATGAAATTCTATCTCACATATAAACATAGAGAGCATGCCAAGATAATCAAAGAGTTATTCAATTTTTGAGAGAAACCCTTGGTGAGTTTTCCATCAAAGCTGAATTTGGATAGATAGGTGAATGTGGATTCCATTGAGTAAATGCTTAAATTATATTTAATTTCGCACACACGAGTTTGAAAATAAATGTGTAGATGTATTCTCCATAATAGCATTTAAAACCATGATGAAACTCATGTGTGCTTGATTTCGGGTGTTTGAAAAATTGTGTCAAGCAACCCTGTGCTTGTATGATAGGGGAATATTATTCAAACTTTAGATATGAGAAAGGAATAGGAATTTTTTTTGTATTTTATTTTGTGTTTTACATGTTGGGTGTTCATTTTGTTGAATTTTGAATTCCATGTCATGTGTTTTGAAAGCATAAAAATTCAAATCGTATAGCAATTTCGTAAATGAATTTGGGCATGGTCACACATTGTGGTTCACTAGCATTGGTCATGGTTTTTGTGGAGTTTAGTTTGTAAATAGTTTATTAGAATGTGTTGGAGTTGAATAAACTCGAAGTGGAGGTAAGGAAGAGAGCATAGGAAAATTTTTGAAAAAAGGGAAACCTATCGGTAGAAATTTCTAGTGCACTTTTCTACTGGTAGGCTTTTGATGTTCTATTGGTAGGTTTTGCCCAGAAATTCAAAAATAAGGGTATTAAATTAGAAATTTTGGTGAAACCGTTCACATTCTTCACTCATCTCATCCTTAAAAATCTTCCCCTTTCTCCCAAAACCTTCCAAATACTAAAAGAACTTATAGGCACTCATCAATTCACCCGATTATCTTCTCAAATATTTTGGTTCGCAGTAATTACTTCTCAATTCCTTGATTTTTTTTCCCACAAAAACCCTTCCCTCCTTCACAAAGCATCAACAACCTCGTTTTTCACCAAAATCTTGGAGATTAGAGGAATGGCTCGATTGAGTAAGTCTTTTCAAGCATCATATGATTTTTTTTATGAATTGTGGAGTTGGTTGATGCCTTTTGTTGCCCTAGAGGCATTTTTTATTATTATGGAACATAAAAAGCAAATGGGGCCCAGTTCTCCACCAACCGCGGGAATGGGAGCCCGCAAGAGGACCACAGAGGCAGGCCCCAGTGGCGGGGAACAATAGAAAAAGCAAAAGATTGATGCTCACACGAAGAGTGTCACGCCCTAAATTTCCACAAATCCGAGGAGTGAGTGTAAAGGAAGAAGAAAAGTAAATGAAAGGTGATTAGGTTGGATAAATTGGTTTCTCATTCATTTCCCATGTTTTTCCAATGTTTTTTAAGTCACTTTTCCTCCATTTTTAGCTTATTTCTTCAAGGTTTCTAAACCCCCCCTTTTGACATCCTTCCCACCTATTTAAAAGGTGTTTTACACACTTAACAAGTCTTTTACTTTTTCATAAAATTTTGACATAATCTCCTTTGTTTCCAAGCCTTTTTCCCACCTAATATTCACAATATTTCATATTCATTGTTATATCACAACCCACCCTCACTCGGTGACCACAATCCATGTAAATTAAACATACATTCTTTGTTCTCAACATACACATCTAATTGTCCCAATATACACATATAATACTCATTACATAAAAATATCCTACATATCAATTGGGTTTACACCCTTACACTTTAAAATGACCCAAGGTCTAAATCCATTACTTTTCCAAATTGAAATACAAGTCATTTGGGTTTATGCCCATACATACAAAACATGCCCAAAGACTAAATATCCATTCAAGTCTCTTTGCCCTCCTTCCTTTAAGACTTCCTCAAGTCTCAAGTATCGGGAACCTCATCTGTAATATGATATCCCACGAATGGGTCAGCTCAACTACTGGTATGACAAAGTGCTAATGTTAGGAACAAATTTAAGACGTGGCATGTGCAAGTGTACATTTTAAAAGTTACAACCCTGTAATCCCTCAATGCTATGTAATGTCAATATACGTGACATACCCATGCAACTCTATGTCACCCATGTCTCGCTTTATGATCCGCCCCCGTCAACCCGCGAGTACTGTCATTGGCCAGATATTGAGTTTTTCACCACAGGATCTACACCCT
The DNA here is from genome assembly GCA_963454935.2 of Ilex paraguariensis. Taxonomy (NCBI): domain Eukaryota; kingdom Viridiplantae; phylum Streptophyta; class Magnoliopsida; order Aquifoliales; family Aquifoliaceae; genus Ilex; species Ilex paraguariensis. The sequence goes on along the minus strand of CAUOFW020004902.1, from coordinate 300,222 downwards.
CATAGTGCATAGCACCAAATGCTCAACCTACACTATGTTCCAAAGATTCATGTATGTCAAGATGCCATGATTTTTCTCAATGTAATTTCTATGGAACTTTTCATCAAACACCTTATCTACATGAATGTGAAGCACCATTCAATGGATTCAAACATATGATCAACCTTCATATTCATTACTTTCACAATTTCTCAAATAAACTACAAATACACAAACCTCCAACTCATGTAATAGATCATAACTCTCAAACCACAAGAGTTTCTCTACATGAACATAAGCTAAAATATAATAATCCAACACATAAACAATATACACCTTTACCATAGCAACAAATTGTCAAGAAACTCAAAAAATACAAAAGTACTTAAACCACTAATTCTATGTTTTCGAAGCAACTACCAACTAAATGATTTTCTAACATCAAGTAAACACCTAAATCATCCAATCAACACATAGGAAGACAAGAAAACTTAAATCTATTCCAAACTTAGCAAAATATCATACCTAAAATGATTTTTCTCAAATCAAGAGAATTGTGTTCGCTTTATAGCCAAACCGATTAGTGAGAATGTAGCCCTTGTTGAGAGGAACAACTTCTTAGAAGGAAGTCTTGCAAGAATCTTGGCCTAAGAATAAGTTTTGGTGGCTTGAAGCTTGAAGAACATAGGGTTTTCTTCCTTTTTTTTCCTCCAAAAATGTGTACTGACCTTTCCCAACCCAAAAAGTGATATTTTTGTACTAAAGGGGCTGTATTTATAATGGAGGGGCAAATGTACAAAATAACCCTTTTACCCTTGGTGAATTTGGGACCCCGTTGCACTACAACTCGTCCCGAAATGCCTCAATTCGACATTTTATTTTAACTAAAATTCTTAAAATTATTTTAACTGAAAATTTTCAAAAATATTATATTTTAGCTAGTGCCCGGGTTTGGCCAGTCCCACCTCGGCCGCCCGAGATACTCTTTTTGTCTAATTTTTAAAATTATTTTCGTTTAAGTTCCAATTCTCACAGTAGGTGTATCTGAACATTCTAAACATGTTTATGTTCTATGACATACTCAAATTATGCTCCTAAATATGACTTATACCTAAATGATGTATATGTAGCGCTTTGCTGGCAAATAGTACATGAATAGTGCCCTACCGAAAAAATTGAAAAATTTATCCTTACTTTTTAGATCTCTACAAAGAGTATAAAGGAGAAAAATGTAACGTACGACAACATGTGAATAGGCCCAGCCTCAGGCCAAACGATGAAGTGGTTTGAGTGATAGAGGGTCATGTCTTCGTTGTCTAGTTTGAGTCCATGGGGGGTTTGTGCTTCCCATGTGTAGGGAGTTCTACCAAAAGCTAGGGGTGGTGTATGAGGATGTATTTTTGTTGAAAACCAATGTGAGAGGGAAGGTGATAGAGATCACCCCGGGAGTCATTGCAAGATCCATTGCATTACCAGAGACCTGCTCCCAACACCACAGTCTATCCTCACAACACCTAGGGAAGGAAATCACTTCAGGAATATGCAAGCTTGATGTATGAGGACCCGATGCAGTTTAAGAGAAATATCCAAGTTGGGTCACCCAAGCACTCTTATAGGGCAATGAACAAGGTGCACCATTACAATTCACTACCTCGGGGTGTGGAGAAGACTCTGGAGAGGAGAAGCTAGCCCTTCTCCATGTTTTCATGACGGGCAAGAGGATGGATATCGCCTTCATTATTTGGGAGGTGATGAAAGAGTACGCCCAGGCTAATAAGCCGAAGGCAAATCTCCCTTAGACCAACCTTGTCACGAAGATCTGCAACCATAACAAAGTAAAGGTTAGTCCCACTAATGTGACCGTCCCGCCAAAGTTTGGAGCTATAGGCAAATCCAGCAATATGAAGATGCCAGCCATGACAAGAGGGTCTACCTAGAGGGAAGAGAGAGCGAGCCCCCCTAGAGCCGAGCCACCTACAAAGAGACCTTCCACTTCCGGGCCATCCACTACTACCCCAACTCACACGGTCCCTCAGCACCTAGATGTGAATGAGGCGAGGTTGGACGATATAGTAGGACTATGCAGCTGCTGACACTGATGGTCACCAGGATCTTCGAGAGGACTTTCCCTCTGGACCATCCACTTTTGCCTACATCGGCTCAACTGTCTTAGAGGTGGAGGAGTTCAATGATAAGAAGATCAATGATGATGATGATGATGATGATGAGTCGGGTGACGATGCGGAGGAGTAAAGATAGGGAGAGACCACTCTTGTTTTGTTATTTTTGGTATATTGCACATAGTGGTTTAGTGGTAGTTGGCCTAGTAGAAGAGTCTCTAGGATCATAGGCCGTTTTTGTTTCAAGATCTTTGTACTGAACCACATGAAGTTATGAATGAAAGAACCACATTTTATTTCTTTCATTCTGCCCCAAGTTCATTTACATAATTGCATTATGATTTGAGTATTTTTTTTATCATTGAATTGTTTAACATGAATGAAATTGTTGTTTTTATGTAGTAGTAGTTTGAAAATAAGGTTTGCTAGGGACTAGCAAAACTCAAGTTGGGGGGTGTAATGAGTATAGAATAATGCATACCATGTATCTCTTTTGTACCTATTACTTGTTTTGTGTTGAAAATTGGGGGAAATGATTTCAAATTCATAATTAATGGAGATTTGTGTAATTGTAGGTAAAGAGCATGAAAATTCATTTATAAAGCATCCCATCAAGTGCTCAAAGGCAATGGGGAAGAAGGGATTACTTAACGGATGACTCGAGACCTCAAGGAACCAAGGAAATCCCATAGCAGGACAAAACCCACCGATAGAAGTCAACCAAAACCTATAGGTAGAAGTCAGTCAAAACCTACCAATAGAAGATTCAAAACCTACTGGTAGGTTTTCTTACGTTCTACCTATACGTTTGCCCAGATTTGCCAGACACCTGCTCACATGACTCTACCTACTACAGGGGGCCAGCTCCTGCCCTCTAAGTCATACCCTGACATGTTTGACACCCCATGATGGTCTCACAACCCCTAAAGTCAAATTTGAAGTGAGAGAGAGGGGGGAAGCAAGAGAGAGAATAGGGATGGTTGGGGAAGCAAGGGAAGAGCATGCTTGGACTAAATTTGCTTGTTCAAGTGTCCAACCTCTCTCCAATCATTCCAATTCAGTTCACAATGCTAAGGGAGAGAGGATGGACGAAAATTTAGGAGTTTTACACCTTAATTTCAGATCAACATGCTTTTAGAGAGGAAGCTCAAAGGTTGAAGATGAAATTTTAAAGTTGGGTTTTTACATTTCCTCCACCATTTTCATTGTAGTAAGCCTTATTTTAATTGGAAGCTGTCCTTATTTCACTCTAAACTCTTTTATTCAAGTTGTAATCAAGCTTAGCACACTATTCTAGCATTTCCATTTTGACATTTGGGTATTTTGTCTTCAATCATTGTATTTCGGGCATGAATGAATTTGACCTTACAGTTTAAACCTTTTCCTGCATTAATACAAGTTTCATGCTTCATTTCACTACCATATCTCTTTACCTTATGTTGGTTCTTGCTTTTATTATGAGTAGCTTGACTTTTAGTTGGCTAATCTAAGGGGAATTTCCTCTTGGATATGTAAAATCGACTCTCTTTCATTCTTTCTCATAGTGTAAAGTGTTTGGTTTGACTTGGTTGAGTGCGGACGTGGTTGAGCTCTTGATACACTGTAGACTTGTCACGGGTTATGCTTGTGTCCAACACATCCACATTGGTCCCTCACTTCCTACGAATCAATCAAACATTGAGACACTATTGGTTGAATGAATTGAGTTAATTTGGCATTCTCGTTGGAATGACCTCTATGGATTAGCCAACCTTACTTTCTTTCATTTTTCTCAAAACACAACTCGCAAGACTTTCCAATTTTTATTTCTTTCACAAATCACCCTTCAAAAGTATTTGACCTATCATTCCCTGAGGAGACAACCTTAGAATACCCATTCCAAGTAAAACAAGAAATTGCAAGTCTCTTTATGCTTGGGAAGCACTTTTGCACACACACACGTTTTTGTTCACACACACAATTTTTCTCATTTCTTGCATTTGAACCTGAGGGAGAGTGACACTCACCAACTCCTATAAGTCATATACACACAATCTGAGTGTCACACACACACACACACACACATATATATATAAGTTGTAGACCCTTTTATGTTTAATAAATTCGTAAGTATTGAATATGATAAAAAAAAAACATAAATAGATCACATCTTTTTTATCTATTAAAGTATAAAGTAAACATTTTAGTTAAAGTATGTCCATCATAGATAATATTCTTGACTCCACCCCTATTATCAATATTAGTTCCAAATAAGGAAATAAATTGTTTTTGAAGCTATCGGGTAGACACTCAATAGCCATTATACCACGCTATCAGTGGCACGTGGAATTTCAACCCAATGATAAACCACCACGCATGTAAACAATTGTAAAGCGCACAAAATTCAATGGCCACCACATTCAATTTAATACAACAAATACCACACACGTGTATATGAAATTCACTAACCTCCATGGTATTTTACTGTTGGAAATTGATTCTACAGGTAATGAAGCATTTTAGCCCTTAATAAGTATTTCTAAAGGACACATGCCAACTATGAAGACTCCTTATGTCTCTGTACATGATGCAAATTTGGATGAGCAATGTTGTTTTAATTTAATCTGTTGACCTAAAAATTATTGTCATTGAATTGACAGTGGATCCTACTATTAGTTAGAACTCATTATCAATTCAATAGTTATATGCATTAACTTAGTATTTAAGTTCAAATAGCATTTTTCAATTTGAATATGTCAGTACTTTCTGGGAGACAAACTTAATATCTTGTGAAAATAAAATCAAAATCAGTAGAAAAAAATATAATTTTAAATACTTAGGGTCACGCCTCCAAACCACAATGTGATCCACCATTGGATAGAAAGACATATTTCTTAAAAAAATTAAAATAAAATATTCTATTTTGTGTCTAAACATAGTCATATCACAGACTCAGAATTTGATCTCGTCTTCATCAGGGTGGAAATTGGATTCAAAGAAAGCAGAAAACTGGCTCTTTTCACCTTGAAATATAGATTGAGATATACTTTAGTCTACAATCTGTCAATGGTGTCAAATTGATCATCAAACTTTATTTTAACATTTAACTAGATCAAATTGATGATGATACATAAAAAACCATAGAAATTTAGAGACTAAATGGAAGCAGTTGAAAGAGTGAGGGCTAAAGCACAAATTAGTGCTAATTATGTAGTGGTAGAAAGTACAAATAACAACACAATGTACAGGCACAGTATGTTGATTATAAAATTTTAAAATCAGAACAATTGGACAAATAAATTTCTCATGACTTCATGGTATAATTTACTTCTTTCTTACTGGCATTTTTGTAGGCTCTTACGGAAACACCATGGACCTTAAATGAACAATATCAAAACCATTAGGAAGAGACGAACAGACAGACCGTTAGACATAATGCAAGCCATATATGCACAATGTTACAGATCAAAGCCATGCACAGAGATACAAATACCGATCACCATGCAAGCAAATTCATATTGACCGCCGAGATAGCGCATAGTGCGGATGAAGTAAGAAGAGAAGACCTAGCATGAAAGAAAAGAGCCCGTCAAGTTAGCCAAGGTGACTGCCTGAACCCAAGCAATGGTCCTATATAGAAAAAGAGCTCAAAACAACACCTTGAGTGGAGCAGGCAAGTCATCCTTGGCTACCAAACAAAACTCTTATCTTCATGCAAGACCTCTCTTCCTCTCATAACACTTTTCTTGCCCCAATGTGATGCCAATACTCTGTAACGAAGCCTCGGATTTATAGGCACACTTATTTCTTCTTCTCCTGCTTTTGATAAAGAATATATTCTCTTAAATCTCTATGATTGGAAAAGAATTTCGATGAAGAGAAAGTGTCCTACAAGGCATTAATTGACACTGTTTACCTGGCACATTGGCAGGGCAACGTGTGTTGAATTCAATTATTTGACCTTTACCTCCTTCAAAGGACACACAGCAATAAGAGCCAGCTTTCCCAAAACCGACAAGGGGTAAAAGTCATACTGTCCTCAAACCTTGTAGTGGTGGGAGTCTCCGACATTAGGCACACTATTTTCTAAGTACTGGCCATGAAATCGTGCAGCAGGTATAACTCGATCTAATTTGCAAGCAGGAAAATTTGTGGCCACAAAGTATAAGAACCAAACTTGCTAATTAAACTATTTTTCCGAAAACAGGTAGAATTAAAGCTATTTATTTTCAGTACAGTTGCTCGAGTTATTTTCATTTTGGATTTTCATTAAGATGAAGAAATTTGTGTGGAGGCTACACTTGGCTCATAATATCTGCAAGCAAACAATTGTGTGAGCTTGTGAACCAGCCGAGGTAAGTATCCTGCATGCCTATGAGTTCAAGGGAAAGGTTGCATTACCGAAAGTTACTTTTGGGTGTTATACTTGGATGTTTAGATTCAATTGGATGAAACTATTGCTTAATAAGGTGGATCCAAAACAAATTGGACCAATCCCAATGTTTTTGGATTTATTCCAATTTTCTAAACCTGATAAGTTTGATCCTTCTAGGTCGGAACTTAACTCAATTGAATAGAATTCAATTCAAATCATAACATCAACTAATTCACCTCAATATATCCCTGTGCTTGGCCACTATCACCTCCTTTTTGTCCAATATTGAGAATAGATGGTTTGAGCTCACTTTAAATGAAGGGAACATAAAATCTAATCTAGATATAGATGAAATTCATTAAAGTTTGGATGTTAAAATAAAGTGTTGCTATTTGAATTCGAATACCTAACATGGGATCATCTCTCCTTCAATTTTTATCTTTTCACTTTGCGGCCTAATTATTCTATTGGTGGCATATATTCAGTTGAGCTTGCCAACATGGAAAATAAAGGCAATACCATCACCACTAATCCAAAGTCTTGTTCTGTTTGACTTTCTGTTTATACCCACATCTCGTGGTGTGATTTTTGTCCTATATTCTCTCAATTAGATGGTACATAATCATCCCTTAAGTTGTGGGCATTGAGGGCACGTTTTATGTTTTGTTTTTGAAATGACAAATTATTGAGGCCGTGCAGGTTAGACTTATGGGCAGGATTAGCCTGCGTAGGCAGATATTCACGTGTCTTGACTGGACCTGTACAATATACATGGACTATTTTTCCCTTTGCTCGTGGGCATAAAATAACACAATGGGAGTGGTATTAATAGCTGAGTCGCGAAGTAGATGGGTGTAAATTGTAAAACCGAGCACAACTCGTTTAGTAAACGGGTATACGAAACTACTCATACGACCCATTTAATAAACAAATCATTTCGGATCGATTCAAAGTCACACTATAACCTTTTCAACCCGTCACCATTAGCAACCTGTTCGACCGATTTATCATAAGAAATTTTCTATAAATTTCAACTATTCAAGTGATTATTGTTATTAATAAATATCAAGATTAGGCTACAAACAAACACAAGAAGAGTACATATATCAAATTTATTCATGCTGAGAGACAGAGAGATACCAATCGTTTAGGACTTGAGGCATACAAAGTGTGGACTGGGCTGATAATTCTGAGTTTCTAAAATTAAATCGGAGAATTGCGAAGAGTTACACCAAATTATACTTATTAGCCTTAAAGTACATAAATCTTAATGTTAAATCATTTAGTCCTCATCTTCCTAATTTTATTGGGTCCAGGTACACTTTTTGACTTTTTCTGATTTTTGTTTAACATATTTGTCATTCCCTTAAATCATACATATTAGATTTGACAGTTATTTTGATATTTGATTTTGTTTTATTATATTAAATATTTCCTAATTTAATAAATGAATTATATTCTCAGTATTTTTGTCATTAAACGTATCTTCTTTCTTCTCCTCCAACCATCCGTCATTATCATTCTTCTTCTTCTTCAATCAATTTTTGTTTTTCTTTCTTCTTCTCCAACTAATTAACGTTAAGTGGTCGTTCTTATTCTTCTCCAACCAGTGTTCATTTTTCTTTTCCATCTGCAACGTTCAACCATTATCTAATTCGAAATTATAATTTCAATTATTTTTGGTTCTTTTGTTTGGTTCTATTTTTTCAGTTCAACTGATTGTTTGAATGGTCACGTTTTTGGTTTTTTTTTCCGATCAAACTGTTGTTAGACCAATCTAGTTTTTTTTTTTTTTAGAATTGATCGTTTTCTCCATGGTCTCGGTATTGTACTGTTACACTATACTTTTCATTTATATCGTTATAACCTCATATAATTTCTATAATATGATATATGATATATAAATTCTATTTTTAATTTCTTCATCTCTTCATGTTTGTGGCTTTTTATTTTCAGTACATGTAATTGTTTGTATGGTCATTTTTTTTTTGTTTTAGTTTTATAACTATAATGCTATTTTTTTTATTTTGTTAATTGTGATTGTATCAGCAAATAAACCAATGTTACCATAATGTGTTGTTACATTATTAAATCAAAGGAATGCACACGTTTGTAATTCTAGTGGCCAAGCTCTGAAGCAATAATGTCATACTCTATTGTCACACTATTAAAACAAACGATTGTATGTGTAATTATCATGTTCAAGCTGCTCAGCCAATGGTGTCACACTCCGTTGTCACATTATTAAACCAAATAAACATGTGTGTAATTATAGCATCTAAGCCACTGCACCAATTATGTCTTTACATCTGAAATTTTTTACAAAAGCCCCTTGTCACACTATAAATTCATTTGCCAAAATAAGAAAAAACTATGACAACAAATGGCTACTCAAACAAAATAATACTATGAGAAAACAAAGTGTATTAACAAAGTGTTCATTGAAAGTATGAGTATAAAAGTGACTTCATATATAAATGGATAGGTAATGTAATTCTAATGTAAAAATAATAATAATAATAATAATAGTCACATCTCAAACACTGTGGTTGTCCCTTTTACATAGAAAGTGTGACACCATAGCGTGCCTTCAAAATTTCCTTAATTTTAATTCTTTCTATGATAAAATAATTAAATTTCTTTAATCTTAGTTTTCAAATATCCAAAGGTTCCCAAAAACTTTGAATCATATTCCTAAAAAAAAGAAAATAAATTTGTTATCTCGAATATGAAAGCCTATAACTTTGACTCCAAAATTGTTGTTGTGACGCCCATGAAACCGGGGGTCATTTATTAACCGTTGATCACCCATCAACTTGCGGACATACCCATGATTGTCGCACAATTAGGCAACACGTCAATAACATTCTCTTAACCGGGATTATAACTCATATGTTTAACTCATGTATGTTTTACCATTTGCCTCAACAGAGGTCCAATATACCTCAATTATAATCCATTTATATCATTTGAGTGCAAGGACACTTAGCCCAAAAGCCTAACCAAGCATTCTTAAAATTTCAGATTTTTGAAAAACCTACTGGTAGGTTTTAATGGACCTACCGGTAGGTTTTGTCCTCTAGAAAGTCCTACCGGTAACCTTCCGGTTGGTTTGACCTACTGGAAAAATCCTACTGGTAGGTTTTGTTTGTGACAACACCTATCCGTACAAGATCTATCGGTAGGTTTTACCCAGAAATGTCTGTTTCACCAATTTTTTTTTTCATTTCCAATCCATTCCAAAGCATACTACTTCCATCCAAAACAAGCTTAATAAGGTTTTTCACATAAAACCTAATATATGCAAGGTCTATTACAATTAATTTCATATGATTACAAGCCCAAAATACACTTTTCACCAAATTTATATAATGGTTTTACAAAAATGAATTCAAGGCCACAAGTCAGCCTTTCCTCATCCCTGGGGCCCTGAACTTTAGCCATTCGTCATAATGTATCCCGCACCTGAAATATTTTCCTATATAGGGTGAGTTACACTCAATAGAGCATCTCCTACAGAGGCTACTCCCCCCTAGATGTATCTGAAATGAGCACATAAAACAATCAAACATCAATTTCCTTTCCGAACAAGAATATGTCATTCAGGGTTTGAATTCTTCCATGTCATGTCATGTTATGAGATGAGACTCACTCATGCATTTTATCCCAAGTCCACGCCGACTTCGATCACACAATGCAATGCTAATGTATAATAAATCTGTCATTGATGAATTACATCCAATGATCATTTTGAATAAAAGTCATGTGTTTATTAAACTGAATCGTTGTTGGATATTACACATCGTTTGACCATTTTATAGAAATAAGTACACTTTTCTGGAATTTCTCCTTAGGGGAGTGTACGAACCAGGTATTTAATAAAACAAAATCATGTGTCTTTGTTGGGTAGTGGAGTTTTGGAATCGGATCGTAGGTTCCGCAAACCAATACACTTTTCTAGAATTTAACCTTAGGGGAGTGTATGAACCAAGTAGCCAGGTCTTGCACCCGAGGGAGAGTCTAGTCCTACTTGCTATACCCGACACAAGTTTTTTGTGCAACTATGTGACTCAGTCGGATTTTCAATCCAACTTTCTTGAGCCCACCCATCAATCACCAAGTATGGTGTTTGATTACACCAAGTACACACACACCCGCATCCATGCATAATGCCCATGAATGCGATTCCAACTTCATGCCCAAAATGCAATGAATGCTAAATGAGCAATTTAAACCGCATGTCAACATATCCCATGACAATATATATCTTAGGTATATAATGACCAATTTCATCACAATGTCGATGTATCTATAAGCATAAATCAACATTTTTATATCCAACCATACATCACAAGCATATTATTACACATTATATGACAATAACACACTCTATTCATAAGGCATAATAAAAGCACATAGCATGCCCACATAACACCAATTTTCATGAATATCATTAAGTCAAATTCACATACCCAATTCAAGGTAAAATTCATTCTACCCATTTCATTAATCCACCATAGTAGGCAAGTGATATAGCATCTTATCAACATACCCATTTCATATAAGCATCCTAGGGTGTAAATAAACCTAAGTAGGAAGGAACCCTACCTCTTGAAACATAAACCCACTTGGTAAAAGCCTTCAAGAATCCCAATTTCACCCAAAACCCTTGATTTCTCTAAGCTCGATTTTGGAACTTCGGTAAAACCCATCATTTTTTGGTGTGGTCGCGTAGCCCACGGCGAGGAGAACGACTTTTGTTCTTGGTCCGAGTAGATTTGATCACCCAATCTTCGTAGATCGTAGAGAAAATGTGAGAATTTTCTTTTTTTCTCTCTCCTCTCTTCTCACGTTGAAACCGACTGAAGAAATAGGGGTGAAATCTGATTTTGCCCCCAATTTATACTCCCTAAACTCTTGGTCCACAACGCGCCACACGACCCTCTTTTTCTAGGGTTCATTTTTGCCCCGAAACAATTAAATTTTGTCCCAATTCAAGTTCAAAATAATTTTATTTTAATTTGCCTTAAATTATTTTTCAACTTTTAAAAATTTATTAAAAATTTTATTTTTGGGTCACCCGATTATCTCAGAATTCGATGAAATTTGATAGGGTAACTAGATTTCGTGAAACGAATCCAATGGTGAGGTCCGTTTCATCATCCGACTTCTAGAAAATTTTAGATTTACAATCCGTACCGTAGTGACAAATTACCATTTTTGCCCTTTTTTTCATAAAAAATTTAAATTTATGCGGATTTTATATTCTTCCCCCCTTAAAAGAATTTCGTCCCCGAAATTCACACACATATACGCATGCAACCACATGCATATGCTAGAAGTATATTATACTTAAAATTGTAAACTTGTACCTCCATTTTCAAATAAGAAAGGATAACTGGTACGGATAGTGTCCTCGTACTCCCATGTTGCCTCCTCCACTCCTCGGTGCTGCCATAACACCTTCACTAGCCGCACGGTCTTACCTCGCAAAACCTGATCCCGGCTATCCATGATGCGCACCGATCCTTTCTCGAAGGTCCCATCAGCATCAATAATCAACTCACCCCAATCCACTATATGTGTCGGATCTGGAGTATACTTCTAGAGCATAGATACATGGAACACGGTGTGAACACCCGATAAACTTGGTGGTAACGCCAATCTATAAGCCACTATACCCACCCTCTCGAGTACCTCGAAGGGCCCGACAAACCTCGGAGACAACTTTCCCTGTTTGCCGAACCTAATCACTCCTCTTTTAGGCATTACCTTCAAGAAGTCATGATCTCCCACCTCAAACTCTAGAGGTCACCACCGTCTGTTGGCGTAGCTCTTCTGTTGACTCTGAGTTGTGAGAAGACGCTTATGTATCAAGTCCACCTTCTCCGAGGTGTCTCTAACAAATTCTGGACCCATAGAGGATCTTTCTCCCACCTCTATCTAACAAACCGGAGAACAACAAGGCCTCTCATATAGTGCCTCATAGGGTGTCATCTATATGCTTACCTTAACTTGCTGACACGTGAGACATCGACTAACAAAGTCCCCAATGTGCCTCTTCATCCCGCTCCAATAGTATTGGCGGCGAAGATCATGGTACATCTTCGTGCCACTTGGATGCACCACAAATCGAGAGGAATGAGATTTCCTAAGGATCTCTTCCCTCAACTCAACCAACTGGGGAACCACAACCCTTCCCCTATACGGAAGAATGCCACCTGAGGCCCAGCCCTCGTCACTGGTATCCACCATTCTCGGGAAGCCACACTAGCCAATACTCCCCTTGACTTCCGATTGAGTGCATCAGCCACCATATTTGCCTTACTGGGATGGTAATGCAAAGTGAAATCATAGTCTTCCAAATACTCCATCCACCTACGTTGTCTCATGTCGAGGTCTCGCTGAGTGAAGATATATTTCAGAATTTTGTGGTCCAAAAATACCTCGAACTGCTCACCATATACACAGTGGCGCCAAGCCTTCAAAGCAAAGACAATGACAGCTAACCCCATGTCGTGCGTAGGGTAATTTTGCTCGTGGTTCTTTAACTGCCGAGAACCATAGGCCACCACCCTCCCGGACTGCACCAAAACATAACTAAGTCCATCTCTGGAGGCATCATAGTACACAGTGTACATTTATTCCCTCTCTAGGACTATCAAAATAGGAGCTGAAGTGAGCTTCCTTTTTAACTCCTAGAATGCCTTCTCACACGAATCATCCCACTGAAAGTTGACCTCCTTCTGGGTCAATCTCGTCATAGATGTAGCCAATTGGGATAAGTCTTTGATGAATCTCCAATAATACCCTGCCAATCCCAAGAAGCTACGTATCTCGAAGACTGACTTTGGCCTCTCCCAACTCATAACCACCTCAACCTTTTTCAGGTCTATAGATACACCCGAAGTCGGCACCACATGTCCTAAAAATTTTACCTTCATAAGCCAAAATTCACATTTGTTGAACTTGGCGTACAACTGGTGGTCTCTCAAGGTTTGGAGAAAAACCCTCAAGTGACCCTTATGTTCCTCCTCAGACTTAGAGTAGATCAGGATGTCGTCAACAAATACTACAATGAACTGATTTAAATAGAGTTGAAACACCCTATGCATGAGATCCATAAATGCCGTCGGGGCATTCGTCAATCCAAAGGGCATCACTATGAATTTGAAATGCCCGTATCACGTTTTGAACGCCGTCTTAGGGATATTTGCCTCCTTTATCCTCAATTGATGGTAACTGGTGTGGAGATCTATCTTGGAGTAAACCCTCACTCCCCTCAACTGATCAAACAGATCGTTGATCCTCGGTAAAGGGTACCTATTCTTGATAGTAACCCGGTTCAACTACCAATAGTCTATATGCAATAGAAGAGTCTTGTCCTTCTTCTTGGTAAACAATGTCGGAGCGCCCCATGGTGAAATGTTCAGTCTAATAAAGCCCTTGTCCAATAATTCTTGTAATTGGACTTTGAGTTCTTGTAACTCAGCTGGTGTCATCCTATGTGGAGTCATAGAAACAAGCGATGTATCAGGATGCAACTCAATATTGAAGTCTACATCCCTATGGGAGGTAATCCCGATAGTTCATCCAAAAAAATATCCTCATACTCATACACAACCCGAGGTAGACCCAACTCCTGTCTCACCTCGTCGTCCAAGGTAAGGCTCGTAAGCTAACCCATTAACTGCCCGTTCCAGTTAGAGTCATACACTACTTGAGGTAAAACATCATGCTTGTCCCCCTAGAACTAGAAAGAAATACCCTCTAGGTATAGGCAGTGACCCTTTTTCCAATCATAATCAATGACGACTCGGTGAGCCGCCAACCAATCTATCTCGAGGATAACATCGAACTTCGACCTGTCCATGACCCTAAGGTCTACAGTGAGTAGAATCCATGAGATCTCTAACTCACAAGCCCAAAAAATTCGGTCAATACATACCCTAGCTCCTAGGGGAGAACTCACATGCAATGGCTCTTCCAAAGTTTCAACCTCTAAGCCCAAATCTTTCACACATAATGCAATACTAAAAGAATGAGATGCACCACAGTTAAATAATACTCTTGCCCATAAGTGAGAGAGTATAAATATACCCTGGATGACTGACTGATCCACCAGCTCAGTCTGAGGTGTGATAGCGTAGACACGCCCCTAGGTCCCTGAAGTCTTGGCTTATGAGCCTTGTCCTCAACCTTGACCCATGTTCTGGCCCATCTAGCTTGATTGTGGAGTCCCCGCTTGTGAAGTGGTAGGGGTCTGTGGAACACTCTAGAAATGGTACTGACTTCCCTAGCCCATGGTGGGGTATGGAGGAACAAAGTGTGTCTGTGACTGCCCCACTAAAGACTAGGACTGAGATGCTCCATAGTTCTGAGATCCCTATCGCTGAGGACAATCTCTCTTTATGTGACCTGGTTGGTGGGAATTGAAACATGTCCTTTGGCAGCCTGGTAGGAAGGCCTCTGATTTCTCCAGACTTGGGAGGATTGACCTTGGTCTTGGCCCATATCCTGGCTCATCCAGCCTACTTGCGGAGTCATTGCATGTGAAGTACTATGGGCTTGGACAACACCCTGTAGTTGGAACAGATCTCCCTGGTCCATAATGGCATAGGGACGAACAACGTGTGCTGGCATGAGNTGTTAACTCCTAGAATGCCTTCTCACACGAATCATCCCACTGAAAGTTGACCTCCTTCTGGGTCAATCTCTTCATAGATGTAGCCAATTGGGATAAGTCTTTGATGAATCTCCAATAATACCCTGCCAATCCCAAGAAGCTACGTATCTCGAAGACTGACTTTGGCCTCTCCCAACTCATAACCACCTCAACCTTTTTCAGGTCTATAGATACACCCGAAGTCGGCACCACATGTCCTAAAAATTTTACCTTCATAAGCCAAAATTCACATTTGTTGAACTTGGCGTACAACTGGTGGTCTCTCAAGGTTTGGAGAAAAACCCTCAAGTGACCCTTATGTTCCTCCTTAGACTTAGAGTAGATCAGGATGTCGTCAACAAATACTACAATGAACTGATCTAAATAGAGTTGAAACACCCTATGCATGAGATCCATAAATGCCGTCGGGGCATTCGTCAATCCAAAGGGCATCACTATGAATTTGAAATGCCCGTATCACGTTTTGAACGCCGTCTTAGGGATATTTGCCTCCTTTATCCTCAATTGATGGTAACTGGTGTGGAGATCTATCTTGGAGTAAACCCTCACTCCCCTCAACTGATCAAACAGATCGTTGATCCTCGGTAAAGGGTACCTATTCTTGATAGTAACCCGGTTCAACTACCAATAGTCTATATGCAATAGAAGAGTCTTGTCCTTCTTCTTGGTAAACAATGTCGGAGCGCCCCATGGTGAAATGTTCAGTCTAATAAAGCCCTTGTCCAATAATTCTTGTAATTGGACTTTGAGTTCTTGTAACTCAGCTGGTGTCATCCTATGTGGAGTCATAGAAACAAGCGATGTATCAGGATGCAACTCAATATTGAAGTCTACATCCCTATGGGAGGTAATCCCGATAGTTCATCCAAAAAAATATCCTCATACTCATACACAACCCGAGGTAGACCCAACTCCTGTCTCACCTCGTCCTCCAGGGTAAGGCTCGTAAGCTAACCCATTAACTGCTCGTGCCAATTAGAGTCATACACTACTTGAGGTAAAACATCATGCTTGTCCCCCTAGAACTAGAAAGAAATACCCTCTAGGTATAGGCAGTGATCCTTTTTCCAATCATAATCAATGACGACTCGGTGAGCCGCCAACCAATCCATCTCGAGGATAACATCGAACTTCGACATGTCCATGACCCTAAGGTCTGCAGTGAGTAGAATCCATGAGATCTCTAACTCACAAGCCCAAAAAATTCGGTCAATACATACCCTAGCTCCTAGGGGAGAACTCACATGCAATGGCTCTTCCAAAGTTTCAACCTCTAAGCCCAAATCTTTCACACATAATGCAATACTAAAAGAATGAGATGCACCACAGTTAAATAATACTCTTGGCCATAAGTGAGAGAGTAGAAATATACCCTAGATGACTGACTGATCCACCAGCTCAGTCTGAGGTGTGATAGCGTAGACACGCCCCTGGGTCCCTGAAGTCTTGGCTTATGAGCCTTGTCCTCAACCTTGACCCATGTTCTGGCCCATCTGGCTTGATTGTGGAGTCCCCGCTTGTGAAGTGGTAGGGGTTTGTGGAGCACTCTAGAAATGGTACTGACTTCCCTAGCCCATGGTGGGGTATGGAGGAACAAAGTGTGTCTGTGGCTGCCCCACTAAAGACTAGGACTGAGATGCTCCATAGTTCTGAGATCCCTGTCGCTGAGGACAATCTCTCTTTATGTGACCTGGTTGGTGGGAATTGAAACATGTCCTTTGGCAGCCTGGTAGGAAGGCCTCTGATTTCTCCAGACTTGGGAGGATTGACCTTGGTCTTGGCCCATATCCTGGCTCATCCAGCCTACTTGCGGAGTCATTGCATGTGAAGTACTATGGGCTTGGACAGCACCCTGTAGTTGGAACAGATCTCCCTGGCCCATAATGGCATAGGGACGAACAACGTGTGCTGGCATGAGTCTCACTGATGATGGATAAGTCAGAACTCCGTGAGCTTCGCCTCAGGGGACAATTCTTCCTCACATGGCCAGTTGGTGGCAAAGATAGCAAGTCCTCTGACCTGCTTGATATGTTNTCGGCCTCTCCCAACTCATGACCACCTCAACCTTTTTCAGGTCTATAGATACACCCGAAGTCGGCACCACATGTCCTAAAAATTTTACCTCCATAAGCCAAAATTCACATTTGTTGAACTTGGCGTACAACTGGTGGTCTCTCAAGGTTTGGAGAAAAACCCTCAAGTGACCCTCATGTTCCTCCTTAGACTTAGAGTAGATCAGGATGTCGTCAACAAATACTACAATGAACTGATCTAAATAGAGTTGAAACACCCTATGCATGAGATCCATAAATGCCGTCGGGGCATTCGTCAATCCAAAGGGCATCACTGTGAATTTAAAATGCCCGTATCACGTTTTGAACGCCGTCTTAGGGATATTTGCCTCCTTTATCCTCAATTGATGGTAACTGGTGTGGAGATCTATCTTGGAGTAAACCCTCACTCCCCTCAACTGATCAAACAGATCGTTGATCCTCGGTAAAGGGTACCTATTCTTGATAGTAACCCGGTTCAACTACCAATAGTCTATATGCAATAGAAGAGTCTTGTCCTTCTTCTTGGTAAACAATGTCGGAGCGCCCCATGGTGAAATGTTCAGTCTAATAAAGCCCTTGTCCAATAATTCTTGTAATTGGACTTTGAGTTCTTGTAACTCAGCTGGTGTCATCCTATGTGGAGTCATAGAAACAAGCGATGTATCAGGATGCAACTCAATATTGAAGTCTACATCCCTATGGGAGGTAATCCCGATAGTTCATCCAAAAAAATATCCTCATACTCATACACAACCCGAGGTAGACCCAACTCCTGTCTCACCTCGTCCTCCAGGGTAAGGCTCGTAAGCTAACCCATTAACTGCTCGTGCCAATTAGAGTCATACACTACTTGAGGTAAAACATCATGCTTGTCCCCCTAGAACTAGAAAGAAATACCCTCTAGGTATAGGCAGTGATCCTTTTTCCAATCATAATCAATGACGACTCGGTGAGCCGCCAACCAATCCATCTCGAGGATAACATCGAACTTCGACATGTCCATGACCCTAAGGTCTGCAGTGAGTAGAATCCATGAGATCTCTAACTCACAAGCCCAAAAAATTCGGTCAATACATACCCTAGCTCCTAGGGGAGAACTCACATGCAATGGCTCTTCCAAAGTTTCAACCTCTAAGCCCAAATCTTTCACACATAATGCAATACTAAAAGAATGAGATGCACCACAGTTAAATAATACTCTTGGCCATAAGTGAGAGAGTAGAAATATACCCTAGATGACTGACTGATCCACCAGCTCAGTCTGAGGTGTGATAGCGTAGACACGCCCCTGGGTCCCTGAAGTCTTGGCTTATGAGCCTTGTCCTCAACCTTGACCCATGTTCTGGCCCATCTGGCTTGATTGTGGAGTCCCCGC
Source organism: Ilex paraguariensis (assembly GCA_963454935.2). Taxonomy (NCBI): domain Eukaryota; kingdom Viridiplantae; phylum Streptophyta; class Magnoliopsida; order Aquifoliales; family Aquifoliaceae; genus Ilex; species Ilex paraguariensis. Next base: position 281,654 of record CAUOFW020004902.1, on the reverse strand, counting down.
TTGTGAAGTGGTAGGGGTTTGTGGAGCACTCTAGAAATGGTACTGACTTCCCTAGCCCATGGTGGGGTATGGAGGAACAAAGTGTGTCTGTGGCTGCCCCACTAAAGACTAGGACTGAGATGCTCCATAGTTCTGAGATCCCTGTCGCTGAGGACAATCTCTCTTTATGTGACCTGGTTGGTGGGAATTGAAACATGTCCTTTGGCAGCCTGGTAGGAAGGCCTCTGATTTCTCCAGACTTGGGAGGATTGACCTTGGTCTTGGCCCATATCCTGGCTCATCCAGCCTACTTGCGGAGTCATTGCATGTGAAGTACTAGGGGCTTGGACAACACCCTGTAGTTGGAACAGATCTCCCTGGTCCATAATGGCATAGGGAGGAACAACGTGTGCTGGCATGAGTCTCACTGATGATGGATAAGTCAGAACTCCGTGAGCTTCGCCTCAGGGGACAATTCTTCCTCACATGGCCAGTTGGTGGCAAAGATAGCAAGTCCTCTGACCTGCTTGATATGTTGTCCTCTTCTTTTTCCATGAACGTTGACGGCTCATGGAACTTAAACTCCTTTGAATGGCTTGAGCCTCCTAGCTCATATTGGAGCATGCCTGTGCCAAGTTAGCAGTCATCGTACTCATAGCCTCTACAATAGCTTGTTGGTCAAAAGTCGGTGATGGTTGGTTATTGTTCCGACCACCGCCTCGACGTCCTCTTCCTCTACTAGCCATCTACTCACATATAGGATAACAATAGACTAACAACTTAGTATCCCAAAGTTAGGGATCAAGTTTACACCTTGAACTATCTCGTTCATCCCTTATTCTGAACCCCAAGGTTTTGTTTTCTAACTCTAGTGTTCTTTCTTCCCATATACATCTCACCATGCATATAATTCACATAATCACATAGCACATAACATGCATCAACTTAAGCACATAACATGAAATGTACAATGAATGCAATAATCTAGACTCATGCCTATCAAGCCCTAGGTAAATCGTATACCTAAGCTCTGATACCAAGCTATGATGCCCTTAAAATCGAGAGTCATTTATTAACCGTTGACCATTCATAAATTCGCGAAAATACCCATGATTGTCGCACAACAAGGCGACACATCGATAACATTCCCTTAACCGGGATGATAACTCATATGTTTAACTCGTGTATGTTTTACCATTTGGCCCAACCAAAGTCCAATATACCTCAATTATAATCCATTTATATCATTTGAGTGCAAGGATAGTTAGCCCAACAGCCTAACCAAGCATTCTTAAAATTTCAAATTTTTGGAAAAATCTACCGATAGGTTTTAACGGACCTACCGGTAGGTTTTGTCCTCTGGAACAGTCCTATTGGTAACCTACCGATAGATTTGACCTACTGAAAAAATCCTACAAGTAGCCTACCGGTAGATTTGACCAACTAGAAAAGTTCTACCGATAGGTTTTGTTTGTGACAACACCTATCCGTACAAGATTTATCCGGAGGTTTTATCCAGAAATGCCTGTTTCACAAGTTTTTTTTTTCATTTCCAATCCATTCCAAAGCATACTACTTCCATCCAAAACATGTTTAATAAGGTTTTTCACATAAAACCTAAAATATGCAAGGTCTATTACAATTAATTCCATATGATTACAAGCCCAAAATATACTTTTCACCAAATTTNGAGCTTCGCCTCAGGGGACAATTCTTCCTCACATGGCCAGTTGGTGGCAAAGATAGCAAGTCCTCTGACCTGCTTGATATGTTGTCCTCTTCTTTTTCCATGAACGTTGACGGCTCATGGAACTTAAACTCCTTTGAATGGCTTGAGCCTCCTAGCTCATATTGGAGCATGCCTGTGCCAAGTTAGCAGTCATCGTACTCATAGCCTCTACAATAGCTTGTTGGTCAAAAGTCGGTGATGGTTGGTTATTGTTCCGACCACCGCCTCGACGTCCTCTTCCTCTACTAGCCATCTACTCACATATAGGATAACAATAGACTAACAACTTAGTATCCCAAAGTTAGGGATCAAGTTTACACCTTGAACTATCTCGTTCATCCCTTATTCTGAACCCCAAGGTTTTGTTTTCTAACTCTAGTGTTCTTTCTTCCCATATACATCTCACCATGCATATAATTCACATAATCACATAGCACATAACATGCATCAACTTAAGCACATAACATGAAATGTACAATGAATGCAATAATCTAGACTCATGCCTATCAAGCCCTAGGTAAATCGTATACCTAAGCTCTGATACCAAGCTATGATGCCCTTGAAATCGAGAGTCATTTATTAACCGTTGACCATTCATAAATTCGCAAAAATACCTATGATTGTCGCACAACTAGGCGACACATCGATAACATTCCCTTAACCGGGATTATAACTCATATGTTTAACTCGTGTATGTTTTACCATTTGGCCCAACCAAAGTCCAATATACCTCAATTATAATCCATTTATATCATTTGAGTGCAAGGATAGTTAGCCCAACAGCCTAACCAAGCATTCTTAAAATTTCAAATTTTTGGAAAAATCTACCGATAGGTTTTAACAGACCTACCGGTAGGTTTTGTCCTCTGGAACAGTCCTATTGGTAACCTACTGATAGATTTGACCTACTGAGAAAATCCTACAAGTAGCCTACCGGTAGATTTGACCAACTAGAAAAGTTCTACCGGTAGGTTTTGTTTGTGACAACACCTATTCGTACAAGATTTATCAGGAGGTTTTATCCAGAAATGCCTGTTTCACAAGTTTTTTTTTTCATTTCCAATCCATTCCAAAGCATACTACTTCCATCCAAAACATGCTTAATAAGGTTTTTCACATAAAACCTAAAATATGCAAGGTCTATTACAATTAATTCCATATGATTACAAGCCCAAAATATACTTTTCACCAAATTTATACAATGGTTTTACAAAAATGAATCCAAGGCCACAAGTCGGCCTTTCCTCGTCACTGGGGCCCCAAACTTTAGCCATCCGCCGGAATGTGTCCCGCACCTTAAATGTTTTCCCGTATAGGATGAGCTACACTCAATAAATTATCTTCTACAGATGCTACTCCCCCCCCCCCTAGATGTATATGAAATGAGCAAATAAAACAATCAAACATCACTTTCCATTCCAAACAAGAATATGTCATTTAGGGTTGGAATTCTACCATGTCATGTCATGTTATGAGATGAGACTCACTCATGTATTTTGTCCCAAGTCCACACCGACTTCCACCACAGAATACAATGCCAATGTGTAATAAATCTATCATTGATAAATTACATCCAATGATCGTTTTAAAAAAAATTCATGTGTTTATAAAACCGAATCGTTGTTGGATGTTACACATCGTTTGACCATTTTATAGCAACAAGTACACTTTTTTGGAATTTCACCTTAGGGGAGTGTACGAACTAGGTATTTAACAAAATAAAATAATGTGTCTTTGTGGGGTAGCGGAGTTTTGATATCACACTGTAGGTTCCGCAAACCAATACACGTTTCTAGAATTTCACCTCAGGGGAGTGTATGAACCAGGTAACCGGGTCTTGCACCTAAGGGAGAGTCTAGCTCTACTTGCTATGCCCGACACAAGTTTTTCATGCAACCATGTGACTTAGTCGAATTTTCATTCCAACTTTTCCAAGCCCACCCATCAATCACCAAGTATGGCGTTTGATTACACCATGTACACACACACCTACATCCATGCATAATGCCCATGAATGTGATGTCAACTTCATGCCCAAAATGCAATGAAAGCTAAATGAGCAATTTAAACCGCATGCCAACATATCCCATGATAATATATATCTTAGGTATATGTATCTATAAGCATAAATCAACATTTTCATATCCAACCAAACATCACAAGCATATTATTACACATTATATGCCAATAACAAACTCTATTCACAAGGCATAATAAAAGCACATAGCATGCCCACATAACACCAATTTTTATAAATCACATTGAGTCAAATTCACATACCCAATTCAAGGTAAAATTCATTCTACCCGTTTCATTAAATCCACCATAGTAGGTAAGTGATATAACATCCTATCAACATACCCATTTCATATAAGCATCCTAGGGTGTAAATAAACCTAAGTAGGAAGGAACCCTACCTCTTGAAGCGTAAACCCACTTAGTAGAGAAGCCTTCAAGATTCCTAATTTCACCCAAAACCCTTGATTTCTCCAATATCGATTTTGAAACATTGGTGAAACCCATCACTTCAGCGAGGAGAACGACTTTTGTTCTTGGCCCGAGTGGATTTGATCACTCAATATTCGTAGATCATAGAGAGAAGGTGAGAATTTTCTTTTTTTTCCCTCTCCTCTCTTCACATGTTGAAATCGGCTGAAGAAATGGGGGTGAAATTTGATTTCCCCCCTACTTATACTCCCTAAACTCTTGGTCCACAACACGCCACATGTCCCTCTTTTTTTTGGGTCCGTTTTCGTTCCGAAACGATTAAATTTCGTCCTAGTTCAAGTTCAAAATAAATTTATTTTAATTTAACTTAAATTATTTTTCAAATTTTAAAATTTTATTAAAAATCCCGTTTTTAGGTCACCTGAGACTTGATCGCCTCATAAAACGTGAAAAATCTGGCTATTTCAGAATTCAATGAAATTTGACGGGGTAACTAGATTTCTCAAGACAAATCCAATGGTGAGGTCCATTTCGTCATCGGAGTTGTAGAAAGTTTCCGGTTTACAACTCCGTACTATAGTGACAAATTATCATTTTGCCCTTTTCATAAAAAATTTAAATTTACCCGGATCTTATAGTTGTCACGTAATCTCTAAAACTCCTAAATTTTAGGGGGTTTTTCTTCATATCTATATAATAAAGTAGTTAAATTTCTTTATCTTTAACTTTTCGTGGCTCAAATCGCTTGAAGAAATATTGATCCGACAGTTCTAATACGAAATTTTCTCTCCCCTCAATTTTTTGAGCAAAACTTCCATTCCTTCCATAATTCTAAGACTCTTATCTCTCTTATAACTCTCTTTCTCTTCTATCTCATAGTACACATTAATTATGTCGTTAATTATGATTCTAATTAAAGATTATTCTTAAAAAATTTAAATAAATAAATGGACCTTAAATACAGATTCTTTGCGTCAAAAAGAGTTGAATAACAATAATATAGGTCATGTTTTGTATTGAAATAAAATATTACAATATTCAAATGATATGATGGACAAATAATATATGTGTAATGTGATATATCTATATACTAAGGGATCTAGCATTATTGCTCTAATTTTTGTAAGATTATTGATCAACCAATCGAAATTCTTCCTCCAAATTTTATTTTTCTCGATTATCAGTTCGAAGTGATTATGTTTAGGATTTAAATTGAGCTGAATTTAATTATGGAGTATAAAGTACATATTCTTACTTAAACTTAACTTTGCTTGAATTTTATGAGTATTTAAGTTGAAGTCAAATTGAAATTGATTGTAAAAGTAATGAAGAATAACTAAATTAAAAAAAAAAAGTTATGTCATCATAGATAAGAATTAATTTGTAGGTTTAAGATAAAAGTGTTAATTGAGTCGAACTTAAATTCAATTCTCAGCTTGACGTAATTATAATTAAGAGTTGAATTGAGCTGAATTTGACTGTCGAGTATAAAGTATAAATTCTTGCTTAAACTTAAAGGGTGGGATTATTCTCATCCCTAAATCTTCATTTCCACCCCATTTAATTTCTCATTATCAAACTACTAAGTCCACCATTTCTATACTCACCCCATGCTACATACACCTCTTTTAAAAAGAAAAGAACAAAACAAGAAAAAAAGAAAGAAAGAAATAAGCAAATCGAAACAAGAAGGGAAAAAAAAGTAAACAAAGATTAAAAGAACAATCAAAACTACAAAATGCATAGCCACAAGACGAAAAACCGGACATGAAAAAAAAAGTATCAAGCACAAACAAAAATACATACATATACATTCTAAATAAAAAATTATTAACTTGAAAGAGATATCAAAACATACCGAAAATAATAAAAATTCATACAACAAACAGGAAATCAAACATAGAATTGAATTGAGAAATAATACAAACCTTATCTCACTAAAAAAAANGTATTTTTGGTATAAATTGACTTTGATTTTCAAATAAATCATAACATTAAATTTTTTTAGGTTAAAATAACATTAAAAATGAATTTGGAATGTCGAAAAACCTTAAGGTAGTCAGAGCGATCAAATTGAAGATGTTTAGGGACAAAATTATAATTTTGGAAAAAATACATTTTTTGGCATGAACAGTGTTTTCTGAAGGGAATTGTTGGGTTTAAAACCCCAAATTCAACCTATTTCTCTCATTTTTCTCACATCTCTCACCCAAAACTCCTCCACCCACTTTAGAACTAGAAAGAGAAAGCGAGAAGAAGATAGAAGAAGAATTCTAGGGCTCGGTCTTCACTTGAGAATCTTGGAGATTAAACTTGTAATTGTTGATTCTTAGGTGGTGGGGTTTTCCTCTCTCTTGCATTTACATTGTGCATCTCATGTATTTTCTTTAACTAAAGCTTACTATGTGTTTGATGGCAAAATACTTGTTATAAACCTTGATTTAGTGTTGAGTATGCCATGAATTATGAACCTACATGCATACAAATAATTTTAGTGTTATGAGTTTAAAACCCTAGTTTGATATTAGTTTTGGGTTTTTGATTGAACTTATGATTTGGGGGGTTTTGAAGTATGCTATGATTTTGTACATAATATATATGACTTATTCTCTTGGAAATGATTATGTTGCTTTGAAAATGCAAATTTTGAGATTTGAGCCTACTACATGGTTGATAAAATGTCAAGGTTATGATATGTGTTTCAAAAGGATTTATAGATATAGAAATTAATGATTTTTAAAAAATGTATGCTCAATATTGACAGGTAGAGGATTAATAGACAGTTGGGGCCTATAGAGTGGGTTGCCAAGGCGACTACTAATTCCAAGGGAGATTGGTTACGGTAGTGGTTTTCGGTGATGGCCTATGTGGCGTCACAAGTTGTGCCCTACATGTTCCCCTAAAAAGAAAGAAGGGTGATGAGATCCTAGGGTGCAAGACCCAAAAGGTTCCCCAGGGATGGTTCATGCACGAACCGGTGTGATTGATTATATTGTTTGTATGCAAAGCATGCATAGTATTTGCTCTGATGGTTTGACTTTAAATGTATAAAACTTTAATTTATACATTGTATATTTCTAATGCTGAGGTGTTGGGAGATATTGACAAATGTTTTACTAATTATCTTGTACATATACTTAATTATAGAAAGTTTTCATTACTTATTCATATGGTTTGTAGAATGTTGGTATTTAAAACATTGTAAATACTTGGGAAAAAGATTATCTTACTGAGTTGTGGTTGCTCATCCCTTACTATTATTTTCAGAGACTAGCATGCATCCTAGGGCATAGGAGATGGAATGCTTGTGGGAGCTTGGACTAGAAAGAATCTCTTTTGGAGCCTTTTTGTATTTACCTTTAGAACTTATGTAGAAATGTTAGCACTCAAACATTGTGTTTGAAAATGTTGTTTGGAGGCATTTGTGGTGTACACTAGATTATCCCATAGAGGGATTACTAGTTTGGGTATTGTAATGTAAAGTTATGACTTTATTTACTATGTTGTGGTATATATTGGTATTGGATGTATCCGGATTTGGGAGGATTTTGTGGGCCTCTAACTACCACCCCGGATTTAGTTGGATTATATTTTTTAGGGATGCATGTTGTGGATATTTAGTTAGTTTAAATTATGTTTTGCTCTCATAGGGATGCTTTTACTAGCTGGTTGAAAGCCTAATTTTCAAAGGAATCTCTGCCGAAATTTTTTAAAAAAATGATTTATTAAACTAAAGAGATACTTTCCTAGATGTTTTTACAACATAACAGCATGCGTTTTTTTAAATAAACAAAGTATTTGTTTTAATCATGCTTTTATAAAATTTGGGGCGTGACACTGCTGCACTTCTTGTTGCAGGATGACTTTAGGTAGTGGAGGGGCTCCTTGCCTTGCTCCATTTGATGAGGCTCTTGTCTTCCTTCTTGGATTGTAACGCCCCAAAATCGGGGGTACTTAATTTAACAAAATTCGGACAAAGTCTCATTTGTACGGGGAGCTCTACCCAAAACACAACCTATGCAATTATACTGCATTGATCACACCGGGTCCATTTAACCATCAAATAATAAAATTTCATTCACCATATGTAATATNCCACACCCGTGAGCTAATAGTAGTTTGGTACTCGCAAGACACCAACCCCACTACGAGTGGTTGGAAAAGTTCAAACCCACACGGAGTAAGAACCACACACATCTACCCACTCTACGATACCNAATTACATTCCAAAAGAATTACACTCAAACTTAGTAGCGGAATAAACAAAATACTAGACTGTACATGATCGTAAATAACATCCCTAGTCTAGCACAAAAATAAACTATAGCTCTAGATATCCACCTCGGGATCTAGGTTCCCCTCTGGTGGAACCTCCCAATTTCCCAGCTTGTCAACTCCAGGAGATTCCTCTAGCACGAAGTCTGAAAAAAAATATTTATTGGTAGGGAGTGAGCACTAAGCTCTGTAGGAAAATCTTCCCAAACTCTAACAAGGTTTGAAAAACGTAAAAAAAAATGGTCGGTCTCATTTCACAAATAACATACGTAAATTTTGAAAGAAAACATGATATTTTTAAAAGATATCATGTTTATACATTAACAATAATTAAGTACAAGAATAAAGTCAATCCCACAATAAATAAACATTCCAAAAAGTAATCATTCCCACAACAATTTCCAAGATAATCATATCCAAAAGATAACACAATAAATAATAACCACAATGTATCTCAAGTCTGATGTTAGATAATCGCACGAATAAACACATAGAGAATATCCTAGCCCACACACACACAATTCCACGCAAGGATATCAACTTCAGGAAGGGCGTCTACCGATGCATTGTCCCATACCAATGCACCGACAATAATGAATCCGACCCAGTCATAGTATACTAATCCTCTGACACGACACCCGTGAGCTAATAGTAGTTTGGTACTCGCAAGACACCAACCCCACTACGAGTGGTTCGAAAAGTTCAAACCCACACGGAGTAAGAACCACACACATCTACCCACTCTACGATACCTAGTCAATGGCCACCCATGGTCATTGAAACACCTCCATGAGATACAATCACCAACAATTTTTCAAATACACTCAATTCTATAAATCTCAAAATTTTCACATCCAAATCCACATTTATTTCACAAGGGAACAATTTAAGAAAAATTAACAAGAGATCATCATAAATACCATTGCGTTGTTCAATACGAAACACTAAAGTTTTANTGTCAACTCCAGGAGATTCCTCTAGCACAAAGTCTGAAAAAAAATATTTATTGGTAGGGAGTGAGCACTAAGCTCTGTAGGAAAANCAGCTTGTCAACTCCAGGAGATTCCTCTAGCACGAAGTCTGAAAAAAAATATTTATTGGTAGGGAGTGAGCACTAAGCTCTGTAGGAAAATCTTCCCAAACTCTAACAAGGTTTGAAAAACGTAAAAAAAAATGGTCGGTCTCATTTCACAAATAACATACGTAAATTTTGAAAGAAAACATGATATTTTTAAAAGATATCATGTTTATACATTAACAATAATTAAGTACAAGAATAAAGTCAATCCCACAATAAATAACCATTCCAAAAAGTAATCATTCCCACAACAATTTCCAAGATAATCATATCCAAAAGATAACACAATAAATAATAACCACAATGTATCTCAAGTCTGATGTTAGATAATCGCACGAATAAACACATAGAGAATATCCTAGCCCACACACACACAATTCCATGCAAGGATATCAACTTCGGGAAGGGCGTCTACCGATGCATTGTCCCATACCAATGCACCGACAATAATGAATCCGACCCAGTCATAGTATACTAATCCTCTGACACGACACCCGTGAGCTAATAGTAGTTTGGTACTCGCAAGACACCAACCCCACTACGAGTGGTTCGAAAAGTTCAAACCCACACGGAGTAAGAACCACACACATCTACCCACTCTACGATACCTAGTCAATGGCCACCCATGGTCATTGAAACACCTCCATGAGATACAATCACCAACAATTTTTCAAATACACTCAATTCTATAAATCTCAAAATTTTCACATCCAAATCCACATTTATTTCACAAGGGAACAATTTAAGAAAAATTAACAAGAGATCATCATAAATACCATTGCGTTGTTCAATACGAAACACTAAAGTTTTAAAATCAAGAATAAAGGAGAAATCCAGAGAAAAATCCACTTCTCTTGAAATCTAGGGTTTTGAATATGAGAAAAAAACTTTGATAGTTACCCAACCATCCCATTGTTTAAAACATGCTAACATTTGCAAAANTATCATGTTTATACATTAACAATAATTAAGTACAAGAATAAAGTCAATCCCACAATAAATAAACATTCCAAAAAGTAATCATTCCCACAACAATTTCCAAGATAATCATATCCAAAAGATAACACAATAAATAATAACCACAATGTATCTCAAGTCTGATGTTAGATAATCGCACGAATAAACACATAGAGAATATCCTAGCCCACACACACACAATTCCACGCAAGGATATCAACTTCAGGAAGGGCGTCTACCGATGCATTGTCCCATACCAATGCACCGACAATAATGAATCCGACCCAGTCATAGTATACTAATCCTCTGACACGACACCCGTGAGCTAATAGTAGTTTGGTACTCGCAAGACACCAACCCCACTACGAGTGGTTGGAAAAGTTCAAACCCACACGGAGTAAGAACCACACACATCTACCCACTCTACGATACCTAGTCAATGGCCACCCATGGTCATTGAAACACCTCCATGAGATACAATCACCAACAATTTTTCAAATACACTCAATTCTATAAATCTCAAAATTTTCACATCCAAATCCACATTTATTTCACAAGGGAACAATTTAAGAAAAATTAACAAGAGATCATCATAAATACCATTGCGTTGTTCAATACGAAACACTAAAGTTTTAAAATCAAGAATAAAGGAGAAATCCAGAGAAAAATCCACTTCTCTTGAAATCTAGGTTTTGAATATGAGAAAAAAACTTTGATAGTTACCCAACCATCCAATTGTTTAAAACATGCTAACATTTGCAAAAACATCAAGAATCCATGATTTCATAGCATATTAATATGATGTAGAGTCAAAGAAAACATATATATAACCCTAGCCTCAATGTAAGAGAATGGAAAAAAACCCCTACTTGAATCAAAATTCAAGTAAGAACCCAAGCTCTAGTGACCTCCTTCTTCCCTTTTCTTCCTTTCTTAATNACGCAAGGATATCAACTTCAGGAAGGGCGTCTACCGATGCATTGTCCCATACCAATGCACCGACAATAATGAATCCGACCCAGTCATAGTATACTAATCCTCTGACACGACACCCGTGAGCTAATAGTAGTTTGGTACTCGCAAGACACCAACCCCACTACGAGTGGTTCGAAAAGTTCAAACCCACACGGAGTAAGAACCACACACATCTACCCACTCTACGATACCTAGTCAATGGCCACCCATGGTCATTGAAACACCTCCATGAGATACAATCACCAACAATTTTTCAAATACACTCAATTCTATAAATCTCAAAATTTTCACATCCAAATCCACATTTATTTCACAAGGGAACAATTTAAGAAAAATTAACAAGAGATCATCATAAATACCATTGCGTTGTTCAATACGAAACACTAAAGTTTTAAAATCAAGAATAAAGGAGAAATCCAGAGAAAAATCCACTTCTCTTGAAATCTAGGGTTTTGAATATGAGAAAAAAACTTTGATAGTTACCCAACCATCCCATTGTTTAAAACATGCTAACATTTGCAAAAACATCAAGAATCCATGATTTCATAGCATATTAATATGATATAGAGTCAAAGAAAACATATATATAACCCTAGCCTCAATGTAAGAGGCTAGGGTTATATATATGTTTTCTTTGACTCTATAAGAACCCAATCTCTAGTGACCTCCTTCTTCCCTTTTCTTCCTTTCTTAATCTTCCTCTAAGGTTCCAAGAGGTGTGGGGTGAGATTGGAGCGAAAAGAATGGGTGTAAATGAGATGAAAATGGGTTTTTAAACACAGCAGCCCTGATTTTTACTGTTCACAGACTGATTTGGTTTTCTCCAAAATTACGATTTTGTCACTAAAAATCTTCAATTTGATCCATATGACTACTCTAAGGTTTTTCGACGTTTCGGATTCATTTTTAATGTTATTTTAACCTAAAAATATTTATTTTTATGAGTTATCTCAAAACTAAAATAAATTTACACTCGAAACACGAAAATTACTATTTTATTCCCCTAAACCGCTATATGTGCTAAAAGGCTATTCCAAGTTTTTCGGATCTCTCAGGTTCAATGATAATATTATTTTGACCTAAAAAAATTTATATTTTAACTTAGTTACCCTTATCAAACTTAAACACCTCAAAAAATTAAATTTCACCATTAATTTGCCTCCCTAGTATTTATTCATACTATTGAAATCTATAGGGTTCATGCATACCTCATCACCTATATTGGCATTTCAAAAATAATTACTTGCTATATAAAGATAAGAGTGTGGGGGTTTACATGGATCCATGAAATCTTGAATATCTTACTCAATATAGATTTTTAGAGGTTTTTGTTAGGTAGAAACCTATAAAAGATGATGGGTGAGTGTTTCATCATAGTAGAATCGAAGAAAAGTTTGTGGGTGAAGCGAATATGAAGAAAGAAGATGGAGAAAGTTGTTGGTTTTTTGAATTTTCGCTGTAAGAGAACTGTTGGAATGCCAGTTTCGCGAACTGCGGGTTTTATATTGGCGAGTACTAACTTGATCCAAAATGTGTACACCCAAGTGTAGGCGGTCAAGTGGTAGTAATAATCCGGTTAAGTCCAGAGTTGAATCCACAAGGAACTATGATTGGTGTTCTGAAGTAAGCAGTGACAAAGACCAAGTAATTGGAAACTCTGAGAGTTTCAAGTTATGGAATTTCTTTGAATAGAATAGAATATTCTTTTCAAGAGTTTTCTAAACAAAATATAAGACAAATTCAAATGTAAAACAGTCACCCTTTAGCTTGAGAATCAGAACATGTAGTTGATCATCCGGTTTATTATACTTGTGCTTTATAACTCAATTAAATCCCATGTCAACAGCAAGTTAATCGGAAGATAAAGATGGACTGTGAGAATTAAGCACATGATTCCGATGCCTTTCTAGAAGTTTACAAGAACTGTCTGTGCCAAGATTTAACCCATCTATAAACAAGCAAGTGTTTTTACAAGGCATCCAACCATGGCATTAATGTTCCATTCTTTAGATAAAACACAATAATGGTGAAGATTGAAATGTTGTCATGAAGATCTAGCCAGGGTACTTGCCTTGAACCAACGAGTCTTTTCATGCAAGAGTCATCCGTGACATAGAAAGAACCCCTAGTTATACAAAGTACCTTAGCTTTGCTAGATACAATCAATCATTTAATAAGCAAATGGAATATAAAACATTAAAGCATAAAGGAAATGCACAAATATAACTTCCGGATAATCAATACTTGTTCATCACCTCTTACTAAAGAGTGAATGAGGAACTACTCACTCTTCATGGCTTGGGTAAAGCTAGAAAAATGAGTGATACTCATCCCTCCAAGTAGAGAACTTACAAGGTAAAGTACAAAAAGTGAAGAGCCAATCTTCACCAAGGAATAAGTGAATCACGTTCCACCCTTCACGGCTTTGGTAAAGCTCTAGAAAAGTGAAAGAATTTCACTACTCTAAGGAAGAAAGAAGCTCAAGCAATGAAAGTGAAAAACATGAACAATAGAACTAAAAGAAAGCTAGTCACATTTGGAGGGTGGCTTCCTCAACTATGAAATGGAGTATTGCTTCCTCAACCAACATATGAACTAACTCCCTTGATACAAGCAAATATAACATACATCTAACTACATGAGTGAGATTCCAAGCCTCCATCAAGTTCTTGACTAGTTCTTGGTGTAGTCTAAGCCTTACAAACCAAATTCTAGTCTTCTACAAGAACATCCTCCTTTTTAAAGGCTCTCCCAAGGGGAGTATTTATAGGCAAAGAGGAGAGGGAGACAAGGGAGTGTGAAGGAATAGTGTATGCCGCCCAAGTCCAAGTGAAAAACCAACTACTATACAGCCTACCAGTAGTGGACATTCGAACATTGTCTATGTTTTTCCTTTACAAGCATTTGAATGTTGTCTGGTGTTCGAACGATTCTGCTGGTTTTGATTTGTGGGTGTTCGAACGCCAGATGGGGCTTGATCTCCTCACTCGAGTGGCCTATGATCTTCTGTGGAAACCCATTTCCACACCCCATGCACGTCTTGGCTCTTTGCACTCATCACTTTGNGAAGAGCCAATCTTCACCAAGGAATAAGTGAATCACGTTCCACCCTTCACGGCTTTGGTAAAGCTCTAGAAAAGTGAAAGAATTTCACTACTCTAAGGAAGAAAGAAGCTCAAGCAATGAAAGTGAAAAACATGAACAATAGAACTAAAAGAAAGCTAGTCACATTTGGAGGGTGGCTTCCTCAACTATGAAATGGAGTATTGCTTCCTCAACCAACATATGAACTAACTCCCTTGATACAAGCAAATATAACATACATCTAACTACATGAGTGAGATTCCAAGCCTCCATCAAGTTCTTGACTAGTTCTTGGTGTAGTCTAAGCCTTACAAACCAAATTCTAGTCTTCTACAAGAACATCCTCCTTTTTAAAGGCTCTCCCAAGGGGAGTATTTATAGGCAAAGAGGAGAGGGAGACAAGGGAGTGTGAAGGAATAGTGTATGCCGCCCAAGTCCAAGTGAAAAACCAACTACTATACAGCCTACCAGTAGTGGACATTCGAACATTGTCTATGTTTTTCCTTTACAGGCATTTGAACGTTGTCTGGTGTTCGAACGATTCTGCTGGTTTTGATTTGTGGGTGTTCGAACGCCAGATGGGGCTTGATCTCCTCACTCGAGTGGCCTATGGTCTTCTGTGGAAACCCATTTCCACACTCCATGCACGTCTTGGCTCTTTGCACTCATCACTCTGGTCTTCAATAAAATCAAGTGGACATTCGAACGTGAGTTGGCATTCGAACGTGGTGCTCAAGTACTTCAGGTTCTTCCTTNTACTCTAAGGAAGAAAGAAGCTCAAGCAATGAAAGTGAAAAACATGAACAATAGAACTAAAAGAAAGCTAGTCACATTTGGAGGGTGGCTTCCTCAACTATGAAATGGAGTATTGCTTCCTCAACCAACATATGAACTAACTCCCTTGATACAAGCAAATATAACATACATCTAACTACATGAGTGAGATTCCAAGCCTCCATCAAGTTCTTGACTAGTTCTTGGTGTAGTCTAAGCCTTACAAACCAAATTCTAGTCTTCTACAAGAACATCCTCCTTTTTAAAGGCTCTCCCAAGGGGAGTATTTATAGGCAAAGAGGAGAGGGAGACAAGGGAGTGTGAAGGAATAGTGTATGCCGCCCAAGTCCAAGTGAAAAACCAACTACTATACAGCCTACCAGTAGTGGACATTCGAACATTGTCTATGTTTTTCCTTTACAGGCATTTGAACGTTGTCTGGTGTTCGAACGATTCTGCTGGTTTTGATTTGTGGGTGTTCGAACGCCAGATGGGGCTTGATCTCCTCACTCGAGTGGCCTATGGTCTTCTGTGGAAACCCATTTCCACACCCCATGCACGTCTTGGCTCTTTGCACTCATCACTTTGGTCTTCAATAAAATCAAGTGGACATTCGAACGTGAGTTGGCATTCGAACGTGGTGCTCAAGTACTTCAGGTTCTTCCTTCTTGATTGTAACACGCCATGTCTCAGCAGTCTGGTGTTCTCATAGTTCGAGTGGACGTTCTAATGTGAGTTGGTGTTCGAACGTTCTTGCTTTGTTTCAACCTTCTCCAATTTTGTTCCCTAATGCACTAGCATTACACTCAAGTGTGATATTTGTTGTTTTTGAGTCTTTTTTCACTTTAGGACCTGAAATGTCATTACTTAAACTCCATCAAAGTACAATTAGTCCCAAAAAGGCAAAGTAAAAATACAAATTTTAAGCACTAATCACACCCCCAACCTAAATGTTGCTTGTCACTAGTAATACAACAACAATTAAATGTAAATCTATTTTGAATACCATTTTTGTAGCTCATCTAGTTGCATTTAGCTTATGCAACAAGTCGTTGAACCACTAGGTTTACCCTAGCAGACGAGTGTTGTCTCGTGAGAGTTTTTAGTGAAGCTACCCACAAACTTTAGTCGAATAGATGTGTGTGTGAAATTGCTGGGTAAAGTAAATTAGCATCATGGTCGTTGAGACACCCAACCCTCAATTTCGACTTACANATGGATGTGTGTGTGAAATTGCTGGGTAAAGTAAATTAGCATCATGGTCGTTGAGACATCCAACTCTCAATTTCGACTTACATCCCACATGCTCCTCTTTCATAGGTATTTATTCTATGCAAAAATTAGCATATGTTACATTGGTATTTGGAATTCCCTGTGTAGTAGGAATGATCATTCTAGAAATAAGAATTGTTATATAACAAACATTCCATCTTTCCACTCCCATGGATAGCTTCGATTTCACAAACCTCTCTTAGAAGTACCCTCAGCAAAANCCTGTGTAGTAGGAATGATCATTCGAGAAATAAGAATTGTTATATAACAAACATTCCATCTTTCCACTCCCATGGATAGCTTCGATTTCACAAACCTCTCTTAGAAGTACCCTCAGCAAAAAATTCGCTCAGGTTATAGTGACTTGTCTCTCAAAGGGCATGTGATCAGAAAGTGGCCAGTCAAAGAATCACATGCATAGTTAGAAAGGGAGTGAAATCTTTAAGAAAGTAAACCAATCATGGTCTTGGCATAATCTCATGAAAGAGTACTAATGCATTTAAAGAAATACTATTTAACATATTCCACTTATGGTTGACGACCTACACATGTATCAGACTGGAGATCAATTAGGGCTTTTTGTAGGTTGTAATGTGGCCAGAGGTCAGTGGCTAACGAAATGACATTAATGGTGTTCAAAAGCTATCCCCTTTTTATGAAATGTAGCACACCCCTTTCTAGCTTCTCGACATTTTGCCTGAGAATGTTATTTCTTTCTTTCTTTTTTCTCATTTTTCACTTTCTTGGCAATTCCCTGTCTTTTTGTTTCTTTTCGTTTTCGATTGTTTCCACTGATTTGTCTTTTGAGCAGCAACCACCATTTTCTATTTTTTTCTTGCCTTTTTGTATCATATTGATTTGTAAGAGGGAGCAAGAAAATTGGATAGCAAGGTATGTTAAGTATATTTTCTTGTGACCTGGTTATTGTATGGGTTTTTCAAAAAAGAAGTCATTCATTGAAGGCTCAAGCATGGCTGACTAGGTATATACTTTCACAAATGAAATAGCTAGGGCTCAAAGTCAAAACAAAGATGGCCTAAGATCATTTCTCAAGTATGTGCACATGTATTTGTCGTATGCAAAGGTTTCCTGTGAGATATGTCAATAGATCACTTTAGTTGCGTCAATCAAATCAAGATTAATGAGATTATTGGAAAAATTGGAAGTAAAAGAGCTTACTTTGACTAAATGTTGATATCCTCTCAAAAAGAGTCATAAAGCTCAAAACTTACCATGATATTCTTTGTCATCTCCACTGGGTAT
This sequence comes from Ilex paraguariensis, assembly GCA_963454935.2. NCBI lineage: Eukaryota > Viridiplantae > Streptophyta > Magnoliopsida > Aquifoliales > Aquifoliaceae > Ilex > Ilex paraguariensis. Next base: position 263,820 of record CAUOFW020004902.1, on the reverse strand, counting down.
GTCGGGTGTTTCAAGGAATGTTGGTTATATNTGAAGATTAATGAGATTATTGGAAAAATTGGAAGTAAAAGAGCTTACTTTGACTAAATGTTGATATCCTCTCAAAAAGCGTCATAAAACTCAAAACTTACCATGGTATTCTTTGTCATCTCCACTGGGCATGTCGGGTGTTTCAAGGAATGTTGGTTATATAACGATTCCATTTTCGAGTCTGGTCATCTTGTACCTTAAGAATAACAAATACGAATTTACATNAACGAATCCATTTTCGAGTCTGGTCATCTTGTACCTTAAGAATAACAAATACGAATTTACATTTGACAATTTAAGCATAGAAATACACCAGTTTTCCAAGAAATGTAGTTTTAAGTCTCGGTTGCTAAGTTGAGGTGTCAAACCGATCATGTGCTTAGTCACTTTAACAATAGTCTTAAGATCCACATATGTTTCATCATTTCTTAATAACAATTACTAAAGTGCTAATTCTGCACATGCATTTTAAATAGAAAAATGTGATGAACTGAACCATTCATTTCACAAAAGATGATCATTCGATTTACACATCAAAGGTTCAATCCGCACAAATTCCAAATATCCACAATAAAAGTGACCAAAGAAGAAGAAACAACCACAATCACCCCTCAATTATCCACAATAAACCACAAAAGAAGGGACACAACACAAAAACTTCAAATATCCAAAGGAAACTACCAAAGANTCTGTTTCATCATTTCTTAATAACAATTACTAAAGTGCTAATTCTGCACATGCATTTTAAATAGAAAAAAGTGATGAACTGAACCATTCATTTCACAAAAGATGATCATTCGATTTACACATCAAAGGTTCAATCCGCACAAATTCCAAATATCCACAATAAAAGTGACCAAAGAAGAAGAAACAACCACAATCACCCCTCAATTATCCACAATAAACCACAAAAGAAGAGACACAACACAAAAACTTCAATTATCCAAAGGAAACTACCAAAGAAGAAGAAACTCATCCAAAGAAGAAACAAATATCAACCATAGTCAAGCACAAAATTCCCTCTCTCAATTTCCTCCTTCCCTACCAACTCCATTGGTTCCATTGACTCCACCAGCTCCACCCCTCAGAAGACTAAGGATCTCATCCTGCTTAGCTTCAATGCTAAGCATGATGTCCCGTAAAGAACATTGTGNGAGACACAACACAAAAACTTCAATTATCCAAAGGAAACTACCAAAGAAGAAGAAGCTCATCCAAAGAAGAAACAAATATCAACCATAGTCAAGCACAAAATTCCCTCTCTCAATTTCCTCCTTCCCTACCAACTCCATTGGTTCCATTGACTCCACCAGCTCCACCCCTCAGAAGACTAAGGATCTCATCCTGCTTAGCTTCAATGCTAAGCATGATGTCCCGTAAAGAACATTGTGTGGTCGTGCTGGATCCTGCCTCTTGTGTCTGTTCTTGCTCTCTCTCTGCTTCTATCTCTCTTTCCTCCTCTTGGTTAAAATCATCTTACACCTCATCAACTCCTCAAGTCGGTGGCACCGCTTGTCTAACCGCTGGGGTGCCACTATGCCCTAGACTCCTGCTAAAGGACACTTTGTTCAGTAGCCCCATTGGCTTTTTGATCTCCATCTCAGGCCTTACCCTCACCCAATGGTCCTTGCACATTTTAGTCACTATGGTGCCGAAGGGAAGGGAGTTTCTTTTTACATCACAACCTTTTTTCATTTCTGTCAAGATGAGGGAGGGGAGATCAATGTTGTGGCCTTTCCCAAGTGCNAGGTTGGTGGCACCTCTTGTCTAACCGCTGGGGTGCCACTATGCCCTAGACTCCTGCTAAAGGACACTTTGTTCAGTAGCCCCATTGGCTTTTGGATCTCCATCTCAGGCCTTACCCTCACCCAATGGTCCTTGCACATTTTAGTCACTACGGTGCCGAAGGGAAGGGAGTTTATTTTTACATCACAACCTTTCTTCATTTCTGTCAAGATGAGGGAGGGGAGATCAATGTTGTGGCCTTTCCCAAGTGCGTATAAGAGACGGGCCATGTCAGGAAGGATTTTATTTTTTCACCCAATCGAGGCAAGGTTGGAGACCGCAATCAAATTTAGCATTTTATACTTGTTTGTGAGCTCCCCTTGTCGGATAAACCTCTACCCCGACCAAGAAAAACCAGTCACCCCCGTCAACTTCTTTCCCACATAGTCCAATGCCACATTTTTCTTTGGGGGGTATGTCAATTGTTGCATCCAAGGCACTTCTTGCCTTATTTCCCAAATATAATCTTCATCAACATCGACATGAGTTCCCCTTACGTACGTCCTTAATGCCCCGTTGATGATCTCAACGTTGAAGTAGAACTCCCTCACCAAATCAACAACGACCTCCCTTCCATTTTACAAATACAACACCCATCCTCTCCTCTCCATCTCCGCAGCCAATCCCAATTCCACAAAATCAGATAACACTACATCACGCTCACAAACCACAACATGCTTTTGGTAGAAATTATCGTACTTGTCAACTTTTAGAGCTGTGGAGAATCTGGTCTTGTCATATCTTAGCGTAAGGGGTGGCCTCCCCTCTCTTACTTCGACTACTTCCTCCACACAATTTTGCTCCTGGTTTATTGGGCTGTGCTTGACAGGTAGTTTGACTCTAGGCATGGTGTTTTCGATTTTTGAGCTTGTGAGGGTTTGAAAATCTTGAGTTTTTGGTGAAAAATGGGGATGTGTTGATGTGGGAATGGTTGATTTTAGGTATAAATGAGGAATGAGGGGTGGATTGAGGTCTGGGTAATGAAAAGAGGTTCTAGGGCTTGGGGGATTTTGGGAGTTTTGGAATGAAGAAGACAATCCAGGCTTTTATAGCCTAAGAAGGATCTATCAAACGTCAATGATGTTTGAACATATGTAGAAGGATTTTTAAAAGATCGTTCGAACATGGTAGTCATTCGAACGTGCTGAACTCCCAGTACTTTCTGAGTTCTGTCAGAGACCAAAGTACTGTAAGCTCTTTTCGTTCGAACGTTCTATTGGCGTTCGAAAGTTAAGTTCACATTCAAACAGTCTATTGGTGTTCGAACGTGCTAAGCTTCCAGTACTTTTTGTTTCCATCAGGGGCAGAGTACTGCAAGCAGCTGACATTCGAACGTCACTTGGTGTTCGAACGTTGAATCAAAAATCAAAAATTTTTCTACACAATAATGTACACAATAAGAGAGGACAAACCACACAAGTTTGAATCAAAAATTCATGGGATGTTAGGATAAGTCCTTACCCATGCTTCAGGTTGGTATTTTGGGACACTCCTTACTCAGCCCATATTTTTATTTCAGTCAAAAGAGTTCGTACGAAACGAAAATAAATTTTTTATTTATTTTTTTTTTTACAAAAAATTCAGACCCTTGGCTTTCATCCCACCTACTCTACTTCGAGTCTCCCTCAGTATCTGTGTAGTTCGAATGACTGGTGACTCTCCCAATTCCCTCTCTCACAAACCGATTAAGCATAGTACTAATATAGCATGGCATCTCAGGGTAATCCTTACTCAGCCCATTCACTATCCAATCTAATCAATCGAGTGCGCGACCGAAAATTGGTTCAGAACACTGATTATATCTTTTCTCGTGGAAGACCCTGCCACATTGTTTACATGCACCAAGCCTTTTGGCACAACGGCGTTTAGCAAAAGTGTTTCTGCCATAGAGGGGTTTCTTTTGCTCTTCTCGGATCTCATTCTTTCTTACCAGTCTTGCTTTTCTCATGATCATAGTATGCACATTTGATGAAAAAGTGCGCAAAACTCTCAGACTAAACCAAAAAAGTTTAACATCCATGTTGTCTACACTTTAAGACTTACTATCTGGTTCTTTAACGTCTGCCAGTCACAAAGACGATTAAAGCTGACTCACAAACATAATCATTATCTTATGCAAAATTCAAGGCAAGGTACACAATATGATCAGAAACAGCAACAACAACAACAAAAATAAAAATACTTTACAGGCACAAAATATGAACTATTCTCATCCCCAACCTAAACTGAACATTGTCCCTAATGTTTTGAATTTACCGATATATTAAGCTTGGAGATGAGGTTGAAATGTAGAGATCTATTCATCTGCCAAAAACTTAAAATCAAAATACACAAATTAATCATCTCTTAGCAAATATGGGTTTCCGCTAGGATGAAAATCCTTGATTTTGAGTGCAGACAGAAGAAGAAGAGCCATGTACAAATAGAGTAAACACATACAGATCATGAGACAAAGGATTGGGTCTTCGGGTAATATGGTCATGGTACTATTGCAAGTTGGGTCGTGGTTACAGAGGATTGTTAACAAAGAAGAAAGAAGAAGAATAAGAAAAAAGAAAAGGGAAAGGGACAGAAGGGCATGGAAAGAAAGGAAAAGGGGGTGGGGAAAAAGAGAAAAGGGGGGGATGCCTTATAAAGGCGTTTGCTCGAATCAGTTTTGATCAGGTTTTTCCTAACCAAACCCCTTTTTGTGTCTGTAGGCACAAATCTCAGAGGGATGTTCTGGGTCCATTAAAGGAATTGTTTCCACATTTTTGACAAAATCTTTCAAAAATGGTTTCAACCGCTGACCATTAACAGTAAAGATGTTACCGTTCAAGGGATTTTCCACTTCTACTGCTCCATGTCCAAACACCTTTTTGACAATATAAGGTCCTATCCATCTTGATCTTAACTTACCAAGAAAGAGGCGGAGTCTTGAATTAAACAACAAGACTTTTTGAGAAGGTAGAAAAGACTTCGGCACAATATTTTTGTCATGAAAAATTTTCATCATGGATTTTACAATTTTAGCATTCTCATATGCTTCATTTCTCAATTCCTCTACTTCATTAATTTGTAGTTTTCTTGAAAGTCCAGCCTTATCCAGGTCAAAGTTCATTGCTTTAATGGTCTAGTATGTCGTATGCTCCAATTCCACAAGTAGGTGACAAGGCCTTCCATAGACTAATCGATAGGGAGACATGCTTAAAATTCTTTTAAAAGTAGTGTGATATGCCCATAGTGCATCAGTTAGTCTTCACGACCAATCTTTGCTGTCTGAATTTACCATTTTTTTCTAAAATTAATTTGATCTCTCGATTAGCCAATTCAGTCTATCCACTAGTCTGTGGATGATAAGGGGTTGCAATTTTGTAAAAAATAAAATATTTTTTCATCAAATTTCGAAAAGGGTGATTGTAAAAATGAACCCCCCATCACTTATGATTGATTTACGAACTCCAAATCGGGACAAAATGTTTTGTTTTAGAAATTTGATCACCATTTGGTGATCATTATTTTGGCATGGAATTGTCTCTACCCATTTGGATACATAGTCTACAACCACTAGGATGTACAGATAACCAAAGGAAGGGGGAATGGTCCCATAAAATCAATGCCCCAACAGTTAAAAATTTCAATCACAAGAATCAGCTTTAAGGGCATCATGTTTCTTTCTGAAATGCTTCCCAACCTTTGGCATCTATTGCAAATTAAACAAAAGGCATGGACATCTATGAAAAGTGTAGGCTAGTAAAATCCATACTACAAGAGTTTTGCAGCGGTTTTTCTTGAGGAGAAATGGCCACCACATGCTTCAGAATGACAAAATAATATTACCTGTCTGCTTTCATGAGTGGGGATGCAACGTCTTATGATATGATCCTTACAATACTTGAATACGTATGGATCTTCCCAAAAGAAGTTACGAACCTCCCTTAGAAATTTCTTTTTGTCCATGGGGGAGATGGACGGAAGGAGTGTTTCAGTATCAAGGAAATTAGCAATATTAGCATACCATGAGGACTCATCAATTATGAACAGTTGTTTATTGGGGACTTTTTCATTGATTGACAGTCTATCCTCGTGAAATTCATAAGTTAACCTAGACAGATGGTCTGCCACCACATTCTCAACACCCTTTTTGTCCTTAATGACCAGCTCAAACTCTTGGAGTAAGAGTATCCATCTTAAGAGCCTAGGCTTGACATCCTTATTTGTGAGCAAAAATTTTAATGTTGCATGGTCAGTGAACAGAATAACAGAAGAACCAACAAGATAAGGACGAAATTTTTCCAAAACAAAAACTATCGCAAGAAATTCTTTTTCCGTTGTTGAATAATTCATTTGAGCATCATTCAAAGTTTTACTTGTATAGTAAATGACATGTGGTTTCTTATCTTTTCTTTGTCCCAATACAGCACCTACAACATAATCACTTGCATCACACATTAGTTCAAAGGGCAAAGTCTAGTCAGGGGCCTGTATTATTGGGGCAAAAATTAACATGCCATTAAGCTTATCAAAAGCTTGCTGGCACGCTTCACTCCAATCAAAGATTACGTCCGGACTCAGAAGATAACATATGGATTCTGCTATGGTACTAAAATCCTTTATGAATCTCCTGTAAAAGCCTGCATGTCCTAAGAATGATCGGACATCCTTTACAGTCTTGGGAGCAGGCAAATTTCCAATAAGATCTATTATTACCTTGTCAACTTTCATGCCCTCAGACGACACAATGTGACCTAAGACAATGCCTAGTGTTACCATGAAATGACATTTTTCCCAATTAAGTACCAGATTGGTCTCTTTACACCNCCATTTTTGCCTTGTCAACTTTCATGCACTCAGACAACACAATGTGACATAAGGCAATGCTTTGTGTTACAATGAAATGACATTTCTCCTAATTAAGCACCAGATTGGCTTCTTGACACCTTATCAGCACCTTTTCTAGATTTGCTAGACACAAATCAAACGAGTCACCATAGACAGAGAAGTCATCTATGAACATTTCCAAAATTTTTTTGACCATGTCACTGAATAGACTCAGCATGCATCTTTGGAATGTTGCAGGAACATTACAAAGTCCGAATGGTATCCTTTTGAATGCAAAATTGCCAAAGGGGCATGTGAATGTGATTTTCTCCTGATTATTGAGTGCTATCTCAATTTGATTGCACCCTGAATACCCATCCAGGAAACAGTAAAATTCATGACCTGCAATTCTCTCTAGAACCTGGTTCAAAAAGGGAAGAGGGAAATGGTCTTTCCTAGTCACCAAACTGAGTTTTCGATAGTCAATACACATCCGTCATCCTGTGACGACTCGAGTTGGTACTGGTTTATTAGCTTCATTCTTGACCACTGTGACCCCAGACTTTTTGGGCACAACTTGGGTTAAACTAACCCATTTGCTATCGGAGATGGGAAAGATTATCCCTTCATCTAAGAGTTTAAGCACTTCTATTTTTACAACTTCTTTTATATGAGGGTTCAGTCTTCGTTGCATTTGTGGAGAAGGTTTTGAATCCTCTTCCAGGTATATGACATGATTACAGATCAACNACAACTTCTTTTATATGAGGGTTCAGTCTTCGTTGCATTTGTGGAGAAGGTTTTGAATCCTCTTCCAGGTATATGGCATGATTACAGATCAACAGGCTTATACCTTTCAAGTCAATGATAGTCCACCCAAAGGTGCTTTTATGGTTTTCAAGAATTTCAATCAATTTAGACTCTTGCAAGTCTGTGAGCTTAGATGAAATTATCATTGGGTATGACTCCTCCTCTCCTAGGAATGCATATTTGAGGTCAGATGGGAGATGTTTCAATTCAGGCTTTGGTGGCTTGACACTTGATGAGAGCGGCTTGGTGCCACTTAGTGAAAGTTCCTTGAATCTGGGGGTCCATATCTCAATAGCATGAGTCGGGTAATTCTTTGGATTATCATCTATTTTCTCAAATGTGATAGATTCTGACAGGGAGGATTCAGTGGAATTTTCACAGAATGTGTTATTTAGATGATCCTGAACCAATGACTCAATGGAATTTATTTCTTTCTCTTTTTGTCTTCTCCTGGGTATTTGGCAACATTAAAAATATTCAGCTCAAGAGTCATATTCCTAAACGTTTATTTCATGACCCCATTCCTACAATTGATTAGTGCTTTTAAAGTTGCTAGGAAGGGCCGACCAAGAACTACGAGAATTGGGTTCTCTGAATGTTTTGCTGGCCGAGTATCTAGAACAATGAAGTCAACAAGGAATACAAAGTTGTCCACTTGGACAAGTACATCTTCCACAATACCCCCAGGAATTTTGACAGATCTATCTGCCAACTGAAGTGTGACACTTATAGGTTTGAGTTCTCCTAGACCCAACTGCTGGTAAATGGAAAAAGGGAGCAAGTTAACACTAGCTCCTATGTCTAACAATGCTTGTTCAATTCTGAAATTTCCAATGACACACGACACAGTTGGACACCCTGCATCTTTGTATTTTGGAGGGGTTTTGTGTTGAAGCAAGACACTGGCATGTTCTGTTAAGAAGGCTCTTTTTTGAATATTCTGGCTTCTTTTGACTGTGCACAAGTCTTTCAGAAACTTGGCATAAGATGGAACTTGTTTGATTGCATCAAGAAGTGGGATGTTGACTTTTACTTGCTTAAAAAGCTCATAAATTTTAGGCTGATTATTCAACTTCTGTGCAGTTTTGAGTCTGTGAGGAAAAGGAGTAGGAATAGCACACGATGGTCCCTTTTCTTTTGATGGTTCTGAATCTTGTTCAATCTCAAGTTCATGCTCCTCCTCAATTACAAGTTCATGCTCCTCCTCAATCACAAGTTTAGGCTCCTCCTCAATTACAAGTTCAGGCTCCACTATCTCAGGTTCAACTAGTTCAGGCTCAATTGGTGAGTTAACTGGGATTGACTTAAGTTTTGGCTTAGGAATTAACATGTCCCTAATGGTCTTGTCAATCACCTTGCCACTCCTTAGTGTAGTGACAACTTGGACTTGATCTTGTGGAATTTCCATGATTGCAGGATTTTCCACCTGAAATTGGCCTTGTGGTGGTTTTGGTTGGGTAGGAAACTTGCCCTTCTCATGTGTGGTCATGGATTAGGTCAAGTTTTGGATATGACTTTTAAGATCCTCGAAAGATTGAGTGGTCTGTGTTTTAAAATCAGTGAAAGCCTAAGTGGAATTATTGTTATAGTTCATTTGGCTTTGCATGAACTAATTTAGTGTGTCCTCAAAGCTCCTCTTATGTGGTGGTTGGTATGGTTGATATGTGGGAGGTCCTTGAGGTGGTGGGTATGAACCTTGTTGTTGATTCATGGGAGTTGGTTGTCTGTTTCTCCAACTGAAGTTCGAGTGGTTCTACCACACTGGATTGTATGTTTCAAAGTACGGATTGGAGTAAGGCTTGTTGAAGTTAGAAATGACATTTGTTTGTTCCAACAAAACTTCCTTGAATGCTGGAATGGTTGGACACTCCCCAGTAGGGTGTCCTGTCAGTGCACAGATCCCACACACTTGTTCTGTGGGAGGGCCAACATCAACTTGATGAANTCCAACAAAACTTCCTTGAATGCTGGAATGGTTGGACACTCCCCAGTAGCGTGTCCTGTCAATGCACGGATCCCACACACTTGTTCTGTGGGAGGGCCAACATCAACTTGATGAAATTTTTTCATCTCTAAAGCTTCAAGCTTTCGAGACAGGGTGGACATTTTTGCTCTTAGGTCATCGTCATCTTGCAAGACATACTTACCCCCTTAGGAAGTAGATAGTTTGACTTCAATAATGGCACGGGAGGCTGAGTCCCACATCTGAGAACTGTCAGATATGGTGTCAAAAAAATTGAATGCCTACTTNATATGGTTTGAATTCAATAATGGTAGGGGAGGCTGAGTCTCACATCTGAGAACTGTCAGATATGGTGTCAAAAAAATTGAATGTCTACTTCAGACTCTTGCTTATAAACTCTCCTTGAGCCATCATTTTGACAAACTGACGTAGTCTAGTGGGTAAAGAGTCATACAAGAATCCTACCAAAGTCCAATTCTCAAAAGTATGGCGTGGGTAGGACTGGAGTAGATGCTTGAATCTATACTAACTTTGGTAAAAGGTTTCTCCTTCTTTGACCAAAAAATTCATGATTTTCCTTTTTAGTGCATTTGTACAGTGTAGAGGAAAAATTTTTCTGAAAAAATCATTTTGTAGTGCTCACCAATCAGGTATTGAAAGAGATTTTAAAGAATTTAGTCATTGTTTAGCTTTATCCTTTAGAGAAAATGAAAGAAATTTCATTTTGACTAGCTCAGAATTGTTTTGAAATGTTCCACATACTTCCTCAAACGCTTTTATATGCAGATATGAGTTTTCTGTTTCGAGTCCATAGAATTGAGGAAGTAGTTGAACTGTCCCTATCTTTACAGTAAAGAGGGGTGCATCTTCAGGAAAGATAAAACAAGAGGGGACACAATTTCTTGTGGGATTTAAGTAATCCCGCAGAGTTCGAATGTTAGGCACTTCCCCATCTCTCACGGGAATTTCTCCTCGTCTATCATCATTTGTCATTTTACTTTCACAAGAGTTTGCTACTGATCTAGGTGAAGGTGCATCTAACCATGGCATTAATGTTCCATTCTTTAGATATAGAACAATAATGGTGAAGATTGAAATGTTGTCATGAAGATCTAGCCGGGGTACGTTTCTTGAACCAACAGGTCTTTCCATGCAAGAGTCATCTGTGACATAGAAAAAACCCCTGGTTATACAAAGTACCTTAGCTTTACTAGATACAATCAATCATTCAATAAACAAGTGGAATATAAAGCATTAAAGCATAAAGGAAATGCACAAATATAACTTCCAGATAATCAATACATGTTCATCACCTCTTACTAAAGAGTGAATGAGGAATTACTCACTCTTTATTACTTGGGTAAAGCTAGAAAAATAAGTGATACTCATCCCTCTAAGTAGAGAACTTACAAGGTAAAGTACAAAAAACAAAGAGCCGATCTTCACCAAGGAATAAGTGAATCACGTTTCATCCTTCACGGTTTTGGTAAAACTCTAAGAAAGTGGAAGAGTTTCACTCCTCTAAGGAAAAAGGAAGCTCAAGCAGTGGAAGTGAAAGATGTGAACAATAGAACTAAAAGAAAGCTAGTCACATTTGGAGGGTGGCTTCCTCAACCATGAAATGGAGGGTTGCTTTCTCAACCAACATATGAACTAACTCCCTTGATACAAGCAAATATAACATACATCTAACTACATGAGTGGGAGTCCAAGCCTCCATCAAGTTCTTGACTAGTTCTTGGTGTAGTCTAAGCCTTACAAACCAAGTTCTAGTCTTCTACAAGAACATCCTCCTTTTTAAAGGCCCTCCCAAGGGGAGTATTTATAGGCAAGGGGGAGGGGAAGACAAGGGAGTGTGAAGGAATAGTGTATGCCTCCCAAGTCCAAGTGAAAAACCAACTACTCTACAGCCTTCCAGTGGTGGACGTGCTAATATGATTTGGTGTTCGAACGTTGTCTCTATTTTTCCTTTACAGGCATTCGAACGTTGTCTGGCATTTGAACGTTTCTGTTGTTTTTGATTTGTAGGCATTCAAACACCAGATGGGGTCTGACCTCCTCACTCGAGTGGCCTGTGGTCTTCTGTGGAAACCCATTTCCACACTCCATACATATCTTGGCTCTTTGCACTTATCACTCTGGTCTTCAATCAAATCAAGTGGACGTTCGAATGTGAGTTGACATTCGAACGTGGTGCTCAAGTACTTCAGGGTCTTCCTTTTTGAGTGCAACACACCATATCTCAGCAGTCTGGTCTTCTCATAGTTCGAGTGGACGTTCGAACGTGAGTTAGCGTTCGAACATTCTTGCTTTGTTCCAACCTTCTCCAATTTTGTTCCCTAATGCACTGGTGTTACACTCAAGTGTGATATTTGTTGTTCTTGAGCCTTTGTTCATTTTAGGACCTGAAATGTCATTACTTAAACTCCATCAAAGTACAATTAGTCCCAAAAAGGCATAGTAAAATGCTAATTTTAAGCACTAATCAAGTACCGTCTAGACGCTATGAGCATCATCCAGACGGTGGAGATTCTCTGGATTGTACACATGCATTCCAGTTGTTGACTCTTGATCTCCTTTTGGTTTCCAGCTTTAGTTTCCAACCTACGGTTACAGATAATCAGTTTTAATTTAAAATTTTTCATATTTTACTAACTAATAAATTTAAACTCTAAATTAATACATTAAATCAAACTATACTTATATACATTCATACAAACCCTAAGATTATACAACTTTGATCATAATTAATTTTAATCAAAATCTTCTAAATCGAGAATATTAGTGAGAGCATTGGATTGAAATAAGATGACGTCTTAGGATAATACTTACTTTGTCCATAATTAATTTAATGCTCGGCCTGAAATTGGTTTGGCAAATTGATTAAATTCTCTCATGTGCATTAATTGACCGCACTTTATACAACATTTGAGTCGATTTGTTCATCGGCGTTTGGCAAATAAACTTGTTTCACACAAAGATTTTGCTTGACTACAAAAAATTTCTACTTTTCTTACAGCCTTTGCTTTTGCTATGATCAAAGAGTGTATATCTTTCAAAAAAATGTGTAACATACCCAAATTAAACCAAAAACAATTTTCATCCATTTTTGAAATTTTTTTTAACAATTTTAAAATTTTTTTAAAAAGACTTACTATCTAGTTCTTTAGCGTCTACCGATCACAAAGACGAATATGGATTGTTCCCACCCCCAACCTAAATTTAACATTGTCCTCAATGTATAACATTATAAAATAAAATATATAGACAATTGCCAATAATAACTAGAGATGAGACAAATCCATAGCAGAAAATCATAATATGTAAAACAAACAACAAATAGTTAGTAATACTATTTACAATCAAAAATTTATAATAACTTCTTCAGACACATATTCTAGTTCCATTAACTGAATAGAATCCACATTTTGAACAAATTCATCATGATATGACTTAAGCCTTTGTCCATTTACCTTGAAAATTTTTCCTGTTAATGGATTTTCAATTTCAATTGCCCCATGTTTAAAAACTTGTTTAACAATGTATGAGCCCGTCCATCTTAATCTTAACTTTCCAAGAAGTAGGTGGAGCCTTGAATTATATAACATCACTTTTTGAGAAGGTACAATCAACTTTCGTACAATATTTTTATTCTAGACTTGGCAATCTTTGCATTTTCATATGCTTCATTTCTCAGTTCTTCCAATTCATTAATCTGAAGTTTGCGGGATGCGCATACCTTATTAATATCAAAATTCATCATTTTGACTACTCAATATACTCAATATTCTAACTGCAAAGGCAAGTGACATGGTTTACTATAANCTTACCTTATTAATATCAAATTCATCATTTTGACTGCTCAATATACTCGATATTCTAACTGCAAAGGCAAGTGACATGGTTTACTATAACCAGCTGACAAGGAGACATTCCAAAAATAGTTTTGTATGTAGTTCAGTAAGCCCAAAGCGCATAGTTAGCCACAAAGACCAATCTTTGCAATCTAGATTAACTATTTTTTCTAAAATATATTTTTATCTCCCTATTGGCTAATTCAGCTTGTCCACTAGTCTGGGGATGATAAGGGCAGATACTTTACGTGAAATCAAATATTTTTCATTATATTGTCAAAAGATTTATTACAAAAATGTGTACACCCATTACTTATTATGGCTCAAGGAATTTCGAATCTGGACAAAATATTTTCTTTTAAAAACTTGATCATTGTGCGGTAATCATTATTTTGACAAGGAATTGCCCCCACCCATTTGGAAACATAATTAATGGCAACCAAAATGTACAGATGTCCAAAGGATAGGGGAAATGGTCCCATAAAATCGATGCCCCTACAATTAAAATTTTAATAATCAAAATAGGATTCAAAGGCATCATGTTTATTTGAAATATTTCTCATCCTTTGGTATCAGTCACAATTTAGACAAAAAACATATACATCCTTGAAAAGGCTGCACCAAATTCTTGAAGAAGTAGTATCCATCATAGGAGGCGTGGTTTAGCATTGCTCAATCATTTTTCCTAACCTCTAATTTGAACCTGATTGTGTGTATATGGCTTATAGATATTGGTGAGTGTCACTTTTCCTCGAGTTCAATGCAAGAAGTGGGGAAATTGTGTATGGATGAACAAAAATGTGTGTGTGCAAAAGTGCTCCCCAAGCATAGAGAGACTTGCAATGTCGTGTTTTACTTGGAATGAGTATTCTTATGTCGTCTCCTCAAAGACGGAAAGATCGAGTGTTTTTGAAGAGTGATTTGTAAAAAAGTGAAAATTGAAAAATCTTGTGATTTGAAGTTTGGTGAGTTGTGAGTTAAGAAATATGCAAGAAATCAAGGTTGGCTAATCCATAGAAGTCATTCCAATGGAAATGCCAAATTGACACATTTCATTCAACCAATGGTGTCTCAGTATTTGATTGATTCATAGAAAGTGAGGGACTAATGTAGTTGTGCTGGCCAAGAGCATACCCGGTGACAAATATACAGTGTATCAAAATCTCACAACCACATCCGCACCCAACCTAGTCAAACCAAACACTTTACAGTATGGCAAAGAATGGAAGAGAGTCGATTTCACATACCTAAAAGAAAATTCCTCTTGGATTGGCCAATTAAAAGTTTAGCTATGCATGATAAAAACAAGAACAAACATGAAGTAGAGAAACATAGTAGTGAAATCAAACATAGACTTGTATTAATGTAAAAGAAGGTTTAAACTATAAGAGAAAAGTCATTCATACCCAAAATGCAAACCTTGAAAGAAACAAAATCCAAATGTGAAAATAAACTACAAGAAGCTTAGCACAACTTGATTACAACTTTGATTAAAAGAGATTAGAGTACAAGTGGGAAAGATTACAAGTAAAATGGAACTTACTACAATGAAAATGGTGAAGGAAAATATAAAATCCAACTTTCTCTATATAGAACATCATCTTCTACCTTGGACCTTCTCTCTCTAAAACTTGATAATCTAAAATTCTGTGTAGGAAGTCCCCATTTTCGTTCATCCCCCGTTCTCTTAGTATGAGTGGCTGACTTAGAGTGATTGGAGATAAATTGTCCACAAAAGATTCCAAAATTAGTGAAAGTATGGTCCTCCCATGTTTTTCCAACTACTTCCTCCCTCCAAATTGGCCACCCACTCCCTCATGCTTAAAATCTGAATGTAAGGGTTAGGAGATCATTATGGAGTGTTTGAAATGTCAGAACATGGATTAGGTGACAAAAGGTGGGCCCCCGTAGTTAGTGGAGTCATTTAGAGAAGGGTATGGGTTTTCTGAGCATCCTTAACCAGTAGCTCATAAGGCTCCTATTGGTAGCTCATTTCCAGAAGGACCTTCTACCGGTAACTCTGTGCTGGGAGCTATTAGTTGCTCAAGCAGGCTCCTACTCGTAGATCATTTATAGTTTTTATAAATTTGTCATAACCTTTGATCCCAATATTCAATTGAGGTGAAATTTTCACACAAGATAGAGGGCATCTTGATCTACAACTTTCATGTTGTACACTTTTTTAGATTTGAAGTAGAGCATGATAAAAAAATGGGAAACACTGGGGTAGTGGTACCAAATGGTGTGGGTACCAGTACCTATGATACTAAGTACTGGTACCTCATTGATTTCTTTCACTTTTAAGCCTCCAAATTCTCATGTAATGTGTTCATCTCTTCACCATTCATCCACACTTGGTTGTAGGGTTCCGAAAGCCGTCATTTATCCTATGATTACCTACAACATCAAAATTTCCACATTATACACAAATTCAACTAACTCTAAGTAATTAAATGTAAAGTTGAGTCAAAATGCATGTAATGAGACTATTAAATANGCCATGCATCATTCATCACCAAACTATGTCAGTCCTTCTAATGTTAAAGAAGTCCCTCAGTAAGAACCCCCACAACACTAGTTTGTTCAAAACCTAACACTGCCACCACTGCCACAAACTCAAGGGTTTGGCCATCNAAATATGCAATATTATGCGCTCATCAAACATCCTTCTTGGTAAACAAATATTTCAAGTCTGTCTGATCAGTAAACACAATAATTGAGGTTGCAATAAACGTAATTATTTTTCTATAGTAAAATAGTTCATTTGTACATTATTCAAAATTTTGCTTGCACAGTAAATCACATAAGGTATTTTATCTTTTGTTTGACCTAAGATAGCTCCTACTGCATAATCACTAGCATCACACATTAATTCAAAAGGTAAGGACCAATCAGGAGGTTGTATAATTGGTGTAGAAATAAGCATGATTTTGAGTTTATTCAATACTAATTGACAAGCACCGTTCCAGTCAAAAGATACATCGTCACACATAAGATTACTCATTGGTCGGAATATCAAACTAAAATCTTTAATGAATCTTCTATAGAATCCTGCATGACCTAGAAATGATCGAACATATTTTACAGTCTTACGTGTAGGGAGATTGACTATTAAATCAATCTTTGACATATCAACTTCAATTCTCTCTACAGAAACTACATGTCTTAGAACAATACCCTGTGTGACTATGAATTGACTCTTTTTGCAATTCAAAATAAGATTTGTTTCTTTACATCGAGCAAAGACATTTTTGATATTTTCTAAGCGCAATTCAAATGAATAACCATATATACAAAAATCAACGATAAAAACTTCTAAAAATCGCTCCACCATATAACTAAAAATGCTCAGCATACAGCGTTGAAAAATGGCTGGAATATTACACAATTCAAATGAAATTCTTTTATAAGCAAAAGTTTCAAAAGGACATGTAAAATTAGTTTTCTCTTGGTCATCAATTGTGTGTTTCAATCTGGTTATAGCTGAAGTACCCATCCAAAAAATAATAATATGTTTGTCCGGTTATTCTTTCCAAAATTTGGTCGAGGAAAGGTAGGGAAAAATGATCTTTTCTGGTAAGAGAATTTAATTTTAGATAGTCAATACACATACGCCAACCAATGACTATATGCATAAGGACTAATTAATTTTCTTGGTTTCTCACTACTATAACACCAGATTTTTTTTTTTTTTGGTACTACCTGTGTAGAGCTGACCTATTTACTATCAGATATAGGATATACAATATCAACGTCTAATAGTTTAAGCACTTCAACTCGGACAATTTCTTTTCAATGTGTATTTAATCTTCTTTGCGGCTGTCGGGATAATTTAGAGTCTTCTTCCAAGTATATACAATGAGTACAGATAAGAGAACTTATTTCCTTTTTATTAGCTACCGTCCAACTAATTGCATTTTGATAATTTTTTATAACTTCTATCAATGGCTTTTCTTGGACTTCTGACAATATTGAAGATATTACCACTTCATAAGTTTCATCACCTCCCAAGAAGACATATTTTAAGTCAGCCATAAGAGGTTTCAATTTTGATTTGGGAGCTACAACATTGGACTCTACAAACTTTGTTCCAAAAGGAAATAACTCTTCAAATTTTAGAACCCATGTTTCAATAGTAGATATATCTGTAACAGACTCAACATTATTTACAGACTCTAATAGTGCTTGTGACTCTTTCTTTTTACAAGCATTTTCAAACAGATTTTGAGTTAATGACTCAATAAAATTTACTTCATGCAATTCTTCTTCCTCTTTGGGTTGCTTAGCACTGCCAAACCTCAAGAGTATACCCCTGTCATGCATCATTCATCACCAAACTATGTCAGTCCTTCTAATGTTAAAGAAGTCCCTCAGTAAGAACCCCCACAACACTGGTTTGTTCAAAACCTAACACTGCCACCACTGCCACAAACTCAAGGGTTTGGCCATCAAAGTCAACCAACATACCAACCACCCCACAAAAAGAGCACAACTGATACATTATAGCAACACATTCAAGCCCAATATAACATTAACAATCAAAAAGCTTAGACTCTGAATGAGATTTGGGTACAAGTCACGAATATAAATACAACTCTAGGGGCAATGCAACATGAAAATTGGAAATTTCCTACTCAACAACAAGAAAATTCCAAGGGTCAAAACATGATTGAGACCACTGAGAATGTAGAACATTTGAAGCCCATCACTACTCTTCGAAGTGATAAGGAAGTTGATAAGACTACCACACCAAAGTTCTCTAATCCTATAGAAAATGAAGCCTCATGTGATTTATAAGAGACCAAACTACCTAGTGTTGTTGAAGATAGTTGTCATATTCTAGTCCCTTACCCTCATAGATTGTGTAAGCTTGCCAAATTATCTGAAATTCTTGATATTTTTAAGCAGGTAAAAATTAACAATCCTCTTTTGGACGCAATTAACATTCCTCTTTTGTAAAATACTCATAGAGCAAGCAAGCTTCATCTTAATGGCAAACACTCCACCCAAGTACAAAGACCCCAGTTGTCCTACTATTTGGATAAGCATTGGGGACTGCCTAGTAGAGGAAGCTCTACTATAAGTTTGAACCTCCTTCCCCTTTCAATTTATTTGTAGCTTGGATTAGGAGAATTGAACCTAAAACCCATCACACTCTAGCTTGCCAATAGANTGAGATTTGATTCTTTACATCAAGCAAAGACATTTTTGATATTTTCTAAACGCAATTCAAATGAATAACCATATATACAAAAATCAACGATAAAAACTTCTAAAAATCGCTCCACCATATCACTAAAAATGCTCAGCATACAGCGTTGAAAAATGGCTGGAATATTACACAATTCAAATGACATTCTTTTATAAGCAAAAGTTTCAAAAGGACATGTAAAAGTAGTTTTCTCTTGGTCATCAATTGTGTATTTCAATCTGGTTATAGCTGAAGTACCCATCCAAAAAATAATAATATGTTTGTCCGNCATGAATGGATTTATGAAGTTGACATTTGGGAATATTAATTTGGAGTTGAATGTGTTCGATATTACAAGGCAACTCGGATATGATGGGGAATTGCATCAGGTTAATCTCATTGACACCATCAGAGAGCTAGGAGTAGAAGAATCAGCTGAAAATACTTGGAGAACTTGTTTGAGGAATTAACAGTTCAAGAAGAATAAGTATCCACTCTAGGTTCACGGGAGCTTAAGTTTGAAGGATAACCACCTATAGAGAAATATGCTCTACCATCAACTGTTCAACCACCAAAACTTGATTTGAAGCCACTCCTATCAACCTTGAAGTATGTTTATTTAGGAAGTAATAGTACTTTCCCAGTGGTGATCAGTTCATCTTTGCTACTAGAGCAAGAATTGAGGCTTCTGCAATTGTTGAAGGCCTATAAGTGAGCTATTAGATGGACTATAGCATATTTAAAGGGAATTAGTCTCTCATATGCACCTATAGCATCTACCTAGTAGGCGATGCAAAGCCTTCCTGCCAACCACCGTGGCAATTGAATCCTATAATGAAGGATGTGGTTCAACCTGACGTTTTAAAGCTACTTGACTTAGGAATTGTAAAACCCGAGAAAATTAAAAATTTAATAAAAAGGGCAAAATGATAATTAGCCATTACAATGCAGGTTAAAAACTCAATTTTTTTAATATTCGGATGACGAAATGTACCTCACCGTCAGATTCGTATTGCAAAATCTAGCTACCTAGTCAATTTTCATTGAATTCCAAGACAACCAAATTTTTTGTGTTATACCAGGTGATTAGGTGTCGCGTGACTAAAATAAACAAGATTAGATTTTATTTATAAAACCCAAAAAATACACTAAACTTAATGTGGGATGATATTTAATTGATTCAGGATAAAATCAGATCAATTAAATTAGGACGTGTGGCTCATTGTGATCCAAGCAACGGAGGAGTATAAAAAGGGGAAAAATCAAGTTTTCTCCCATTCTTCACCAGATATTTATGAAAATTGAGAGAGAGAAAGAGAGAGACAAGAGAGAGCTCTACAACTTCTCCACTTTCTTTATTCAATCTACGACGATCCAACTGTCTGATTGCTTTAGGCCAAGAATTAAAGTCATTCGACGCGATGAGAGCTATGAACCCATGCCAACGATCATGGTTTTCTCCACAATCTCAAAGACGAAATTTTTTAGATAAACCTCGAAATGCTTGATTTGAAGTTTTTGGGGCTTCTTCTACATGGATATAGTTTTATTTGCAATGAAGGGTTGAAAAATGAAATGGGTAGGGTGTTAGAGATGAATTCTCATGCAAAACACATATCTAGTGTTGTTAGAAAATCGAAAATGGGTATAAGAATATGTTAAAACCAATTCTTGTATGATTTGAGTTTGATGAAATTACTTGATATGAATTCATGGATATTGTGTTGTTTGGACATGATGTGTGCCTACATAATGTTGCTTACCAAGTGTTTGATAAAATTCTTTGGGATTCAACTATGTTAATTGGATTGAAATCACATGTGACATGATTGTGAATGTTTGTGGAAATTGGAAATGTTTGTTATATGCCTTAAGATATGGTGATCACGTAATATAAATTGTAATTATACAATTTGATTCCAAGATGATATGAAATGTAATTGTATATTACATTTGCATATGCACGGGTAGCATTACATTCTTGGGCAGTCAATATAAGTGTGGGTGTGTGCATGTTTTTGATCTAACACCATCCTTGGTGGGTTGATATGTCGGCTCGGGAAAGCTAGGCCAAGGCACAATTAAGTCGCACAGGTTTGCATTGCATAAACATGTCGGGCTTAGCTAGAAGGACTACATTCTCCCTAGGGTGTGAGACCCGGTAATTTCGAATACAAACTCTTATTGGTATTGAGTCTATAAAGTGTATCGGTGTACGCAAAACTGTTGGTCTGTTAGGTGACCATTGGTAGAAATCCATAAATACCTACCCTAAGAAAGAGATGAGATTTTTATAAAATGGTCATTAGATGTCTAACATCAATGGCGGGCACTTGGAATACCCAGATGCATACGCATGGCATGACATGTGTTCTAGGAGCCAATGGAGGGCACTGGTTTTCAGTTCATGAGTGAGTCCCATCTTATAACATGACATGAAATTGTTGCATTCATTTATGAAAAGTATGTATTTGAATGGATGCTTGATGTGATGACTTGCATGTGACATTTCATATGCATATGGGTTGGGGAGTAGCCTCTTTAAGAGATAACCTATTGAGCGTGACTGACCCTTTATGGGGATGTATCTTATGTGTTGGACAAGCTTTGGCAGACGACCCTCATTTGGGCCCGTGTTGATGGTAGAACTGGGTTGTGGCTCTTAAATTACCTTTTGTAATCTCCTGTATAATTTTGTTTTGGACTTGTGTAAATTATTTACAAAACTTGTATTTTGACAAAGGCATATAATCAGACATTATTCTTTTGTGAAAAAAAAATTAATGGAATATGTGTTGTATGAGTTCATTGGTTAAAAATTGGATTTTGAGGAGTTTTGGCGAAATCTGGGCTCTAGGTACCAGTACCTCCAAACTCAGGTACCGGTACCTAGGCTCATAAGTACCTACCCCAATGACAATGGACTTAGGTACCAGTATTTAAGCGCATAGGTACCGGTACCATGATGTTGAGGGCCCAGGTACTGATACCTAGTCCTACAGGTACTAGTACCTGGCAACCAGAGGGTGCGGGTACCGATACCATTTATCTCAGATACTGGTACCTCTTCTCAAAAATTAAATTTTGAAATGTAGCATTGCCGAGTTTTCACATCTTGAGCTCTTTTCTTGGATGATGTAAATGGTTAAATTTTAAGTCCTAAACTTTCGGGTTTGGACCTTGGAATGGTTATATGAATAATATATGAATAGGTGTTGTGTTGGGTACTGCTCATGTGCAAAGGAGACTCTGCCCAAATCTATTTTGTTACGATCCTGGTGAATGTGGTATTGTGTTTTACGGTACCCACGGCTATTCTGCGTGTTGATGGGTGATTAACGGGTTGAGAAAGGCTCCCAGATAAAGAGGCATCATAGCTTGATATTAGAGCTTAGGTTCTCGATTATCTTGGACTTGAGGGTAGATTGGGTTAAGCCATTGCATTAATTTTGCATTAAATGTTATGTATATTAAATGCTACATGATGTGTGATAGGATATTATATGCATGATTAAATGTGTATGGGAATGAGACACCAGGGTTAGAAAAAATAACATTGGTGTCAGAAAAATAAAATAATGAAAAAGTTTATGGTTTGGGCGTCTACTGGTGGGTGGCATACCTGCTACCAGTGAGACAAAAGGAAAATTTGCAACTTTGAAGATTTGATCCCTAATTTTGGGATATTAGTTTGTGGTTTATTGCTATCTTACGTGTGTGTATATGACAAATAGTGGAAGAAGACAATGGTCGAGGGGTGGACGGAACAACCAACCACCACACCACCAGCTTTTGATCAATAAGCCTTCATGGTGGCTATGGATGCAATGCCTTCTACCTTTACACAAGCCAACATCAACATAGGCCATAGAGGCTTGAGCAACGACCAAAAGTTCAAGGAACATAAACCAGTAACCTTCATGAGAGAGGCAATCCAATGGTGGC
>CAUOFW020004902.1:199023-240336 GCA_963454935.2 Ilex paraguariensis | reverse complement strand
GGCATCACAACTTGATATTAGAGCTTAGGTTCTCGATTATCTTGGACTTGAGGGTAGATTGGGTTAAGCAATTGCATTAATTTTGCATTAAATGTTATGTATATTAAATGCTACATGATGTGTGATAGGATATTATATGCATGATTAAATGTGTATGGGAATGAGACACCAGGGTTAGAAAAAATAACATTGGTGTCAGAAAAATAAAATAATGAAAAAGTTTATGGTTTGGGCGTCTACTGGTGGGTGGCATACCTGCTACCAGTGAGACAAAAGGAAAATTTGCAACTTTGAAGATTTGATCCCTAATTTTGGGATATTAGTTTGTGGTTTATTGCTATCTTACGTGTGTGTATATGACAAATAGTGGAAGAAGACAATGGTCGAGGGGTGGACGGAACAACCAACCACCACACCACCAGCTTTTGATCAATAAGCCTTCATGGTGGCTATGGATGCAATGCCTTCTACCTTTACACAAGCCAACATCAACATAGGCCATAGAGGCTTGAGCAACGACCAAAAGTTCAAGGAACATAAACCAGTAACCTTCATGAGAGAGGCAATCCAATGGTGGCCGACCATTGGTTTCATCAAGTTAACAAGATTTTGGAGACTATGGTGGTCACATCTGATGCTACCAAGACATGACTAACAACATTCCAACTTAAGGGAGAGGCCCATCTATGGTGAAATTAGGCAAAGGGCTCAAAGAATATTATTGAAATAACATTTGAAGATTTTCATAAGCTCTTCATGGGAAAATATTTCCCTTCAGCTATTTGACAAGTGACAACTCAAAAATTCTTTAATCTAAAGCAAGGGACTATGACAGTGATGGAAAATGTGGCTAAGTGTACTGAGCCAACCCTACACGTGAAACAATATTGTTCCAAAGGGGTATACCAGGGAGGCCAGCAGACACGTTATTTTTGTCATCAACTTGGCCACTTGAAACGATAATATTCACAGATGCAAGGATTTCAGAGTTATAGGACACCTCAGTCCCAGTCATCAGTAGGGTATCCATAAACATGTTTCATTCCCTCCTACCCCAACATGGTCCAGGGATATCAGTTCCAGTTTCAGAGTGCTATATAAGCCTCTAATACTTCACGTGTGAGAACTCCATAATTAGGCTAGATGGGTCATTGGGCCAAGGCTGAGGACAGGGCTTATAGATAAGGACTTTAGGGACCCAGGGATGAGTCCTTGCCTTCACACCACAGACTGAGCCAACAGACCAATCAGTGATTCATAGTACATTTCTACTCTCTTGCTTGTGGGCAAGGGTGTTATTTGATTCAAGTGCATCTCATTTATTTTTTGTTGCATCTTGTTTAAGAGATTTGGGCTTAAAGGTTGAAACCTTATAGATGTCATTGCATGTGAGTTCTCTCCTAGGAGCTAAGGTTCACTTTGATAAGATATGTTAGGGATACGAGTTACAGATCTTAGGAATTTAACTCCCGATGGACCTTACGGTCATGGACATGTCAGAGTTCGATGTCATCCTTGGGATGGATTGGTTGGCGGCACACTAAATCATCATCTATTGTGATCCGAAGAAGGTCACTACTTACACACCAGATGGTGTTTGTTTCAAGTTTTGGAGAAAAAAGTACAATATTTTACCCCCAAGCCATGTACGATTCTCGTTGGCATGGATAATTGATGGGCTGACTTGCGAGCCTTACAATTGAGGATTAGGTGAGATAGGAGTTGGGTCTATCTCAGATAGTTTGTGAGTGTGCAGATATATTTCCAGATGAGTTACCAAGATTGGCTCCACATCTAAGTGTAGGCTTCAGCATTGAGTTGCAACTCGATGCAACCGCTATTTCTATGACACTGCATAGGATGGCACCTGTGGAGTTGCTACAAGAATTATTAGACAAGGGTTTTATCAAATTGAGTAGCTCCCTTTGGGGCATTTCGATGCTATTCACTAAGAAAAAGGACATGAGCCTTAGGTTATGTATAGATTATCGGCAGTTAAATTGGGTCACCATCAAGAACAAGTAACCATTTCCATGCGTAGATGATTTTTTTAATTAATGGTGAGGGACACAAGTCTACTCCAAAATAGATCTGTGCATGGGATACCATTAGTTGAGGATTAGAGAGGTTTATATCCCTAAGATGGTGTTCAGGATGTGATATGGGCATTTTTAGCTTATAGTTATGCCTGGTGGTATTTATGGAACTTATACATAGGGTGTTCCATCACTATTTAGATCAATTTATTGTAGTCTTTATTGATGACATTCTAATACACTCCAAGTTTGAGGAGGAGCATGAAGTTCACTTGAGGATGGTTCTCTACACCTTGAGAGACCACTAATTGTACGCCAAGTTCAGTAAGTGTGAATTTTGGCTGACGAAGGTAAAATTTTTGGGACATGTGGTGACCGCTATAGGTGTGTCAGTGGACCTAGAGAAGGTTGAGGTAATTATCAGTTGGTAGAAGCCTAAGTCAGTATTCGAGATACGTAGTTTCTTGGGATTGACAGGATATTATCCAAGGTTGATTGAAGATTTTGAATAGCTAGCTGCACCAATAACTATGTTGACTAGAAAAGAGGTCAAATTCTAGTGGGATGACTCATATGAGAGGGTATTCCAAGAGTTAAAAAGGAGGCTTACTTCAACTCCTATCCTTATAGTGCCAAAGAGGGGACAAAGGTACACAACCTATTATGATACCTTTAAGAACAAACTTGGATGTGTACTGATGCAGTTTGGGAGGGTGGTAGCTTATGATTCACACAGTTAAAGAGCCACAAACAGAACTACCCCACGCATGACACGGAGTTGGCAACCTTTGTTTATAGAGAGAAATTTGAGGTGTTTTCGGACTTCAAGAGTTTGAAGTACATTTTCATGTAGCGGAACCTCAACATGAGGCAGCGCAGGTGGATGGAGTAAATAAAAGATTATGATTTCACTTTTCAATATCATCTTGGTAAAGCAAATGTGATGGATGATACACTCAGCCGAAAGTCATGAGGGGTCTGAACTAGTATAGCTTCTTGGGAGTGGCAGATGCTTGAGACTGTGAGACAGTTCAAGCTACACTACAGGGGTATTAGGCTCAGGGTATTTTGCAAAGTCTGGTAGCTGCCCCCTTCCTTATTGAAGAGGTTGATCGAGTCCTAGGGGAAGGATACAGAGATATTGTCCATTAGGGATTAGGTGTACTTGAGTCTAGGTGACAAGGGCTGGGCACGTTGTTAGTAGTGTTGGATTTAGGGAAAAGGGTTATGGTTTCCCAGCCTACTTAGATCTAAGAGAGAATATTTTCAAGGAGTTTCATTGCTCCCGTTTTGTTATGTATCTTTGTGGCATGAAGATGTATCATTATATTTGGCGTCAGTATTACTAGAGTGAGATGAAGAGACACGTTGGAGACTTTGTTAGTAGATGTATCATGTGTCAGCAGGGCAAAGCTGAGCACCAAAGATCTACAGGGTTGCTCCAGTCTTTGGAGGTGGCTGAGTGGAAGTGGGAATATATCACTATGGATTTTGTGACCCACTTACCACGAACTTTGCATGGGTATGGTGCAGTGTGGATGATAGTGGACCGGCTTACAAAGTTGACACACTATTTGGTTGTACGGATGACTTTCACACTGTAGGTTGTATATATGGAAGATAGTCCTCTTACATGGGGTACCTGTATCTGTAGTATCAGATCAGGATCCCATGTTCGTGACTCACTTCTGGTAGAATTTTCAGTGAGCTATGAGGACATGGTTGATAATGAGCACAATTTTTCATCCCTAGGTGGACGGTCAGTCGGAGAGGACCATCCAGACTTTAGAGGACATGTTTTGGGCATACGTCCATGATCTTAAGAGTAGCTAGAAGGAACACTTACCCTTAAGTAGAGTTCACTTACAACAATAGTTATTAGGCAAGCATACAGTTGACACCCTATAAGGCACTTTATGGGAGGTTGTGTCATTCTCCAGTATGTTAGATGGAGGTTTGAGAGAGATCCTCCACGGGTCCGAACTTGATTAGGGACACCTCAAAGAAGGTGGACCTGATATGGAAGTATATTCTTATAGCTTAAAGCAGACAAAAGAGCTACGCCAACAGATGGCAGAGATCTTTGGAGTTCGAGATTGGAGATTATGTCTTCTTAAATGTTATGCCTAAGAGGGGAGTGGCAAGTTTGGAAAACGGGGAAAGCTATCACCGAGGTACATCGGGCCCTTCAAGGTACTCGAGAGGGTTGGTACAGCTGCTTACCAGTTGGCATTACCGCCAAATCTATCAGGTGTTTATGCTGTGCTCCATGTCTCCATGCTCAGGAAGTACACTCCAGATCCTACACATGTGGTGGATTGGGGTAAGTTAGTTGTTGATGCGAATGAGACCTTGGAGGAGGTGCCAATGTGTACCATGGATAGCCGAGATCAAGTTTTGCGTGACAAGACTATGACGTTGCTAAAAGTGCGGTCGCAGCACTATGGTATTGAGGAGGTGACATAGGAGCGTGAGGACACTATTCGTGCTACCTGCCCGTTCTTGCTTGAGGATGAAGGTATATTTCTTGTAGTCATAAAAATAGTACATGACTTATTGCATATACATTTTTTTATATGTGCATGCGTTTATAATTTCGAGGATGAAATTCCTTTAAAGGGGGGAGAATGTAAAAGCCAGAAAAATTAAAAATTTAATAAAAAAAGAAAATGATAATTAGTCATTACGATACGGGTTGAAAATCTAAAATTTTCTAGGACTCGGATGACGAAATGGATACCATCGTTGGATTTGTCTCACAAAATCTAGATACCTAGTCAATTTTCATTGAATTTCAAGACAATTAAAAATTTTACGTTTTACGTGGCGATCGGGTGTTGTGCGGCTAAATAAACACGTATGAGAATATGTTAAAACAAATTCTTGTAATATTTGAGTTTGATGAAATTTCTTGGTATGAATTCATGGATAATGCGTTGTTTGGGCATGATATGTGCTTATGTAATGTTGCCTACCAAGTGTTAAAATGCTTAGGGATTCAAGTATGTTAATTGGATTGAAATCACATGAGACATGCTTGGGAATGTTTGTGGAAATTGGACATGTTCATTAGATGCCTTAAGATATGGTGAGCATGTAATATAAATTACAATTATACAAATTGATTGCATGACGATATGAAATGTAATTGCATATGACACTCACAAATACACTGGTAGCATTGCATTTATCGCCATTTGACATGGGTGTGGGTGTGTGCATGATTTTGATCAAATGGTCACTGGAGGTAGTGTCGATTAGGTGACCATTGGTGGAAGTCCATAAATACCTACCCTAAGAAAGGCATGAGATTTTTATAAACTGGTCATTGGATGTCTAACATCAATGGCAGGGGCTTGGAATGCCCAGATGCATACACATGGCATGACATATGAAATTGTAGCATTCATTTATGAAACGTATTTATTTGAATGGATGCTTGATATGATGACTTGCATTTGACATTTTCATATGCATCTGGGTTAGGGGGTATTCTCCTTCAGAGATGCCCATTAAGAATGGCTCACCCTTTATGGGGATATATTTTAGGTGTTGGACAAGCATCAGCGGACGACCCTCACTTGGGCCCGTGTTGTTTGCAAAGCAGGGTTATGACTCTTAAATTACCTTTTGTATTCCCATGTATAATCTTGTTTTTCCCTTGTGTAAATTATCTAAAAAGCTTGTATTTTGACAAAGGCAAGTAATTGAGCATCATACTTTTGTAAAACAAATTAATGGAATATGTGTAGAATGAGTTTATTGCAGTGTTTTAAAACCCGGCCCGGCCTGGCGGGTAACCCGAAAACCGGTGAACCGGTGCCTGAGCCGGGCCGGTCCCTTAATTGGATCGGTCTAACAAATGATCCGCTTGAGAACTATTCAAACCGGCCTAAAACCGGTCATTTTTCATGAAACCCGAAAAATCGGTCCGGTTTTCACAAATCCAACAAACCCATTGCATTGAAACTCAAACATAAAATATTAAAACTTAACTTCAGGCCCAAGCTTATACCAGGCTCATCTCATCCAAAAGGGCTGACATCAAGCCATCAAGTCTTGACCAGCAAGAGCAGCAACTTGGAAAACCAACACTTTGTCTTTTATAGGTGCACAGTCTTCATAACTCCCAGTGAGTTTCCGATGTGGGATAGAGTAGTGCACTTAAACTCACATTGTTTCTTTTTTATCAATTTTGCTTCTGGTTTTTTAGACATCATATTATTACTATTTAAGTATTTATACTAAATATTCAATATTTCTTAGTGAATTATTTTATGCTCTATCAAATTATATCAATTATGTAACAAATTAATGAATTGAGGATATTTTTTATCTTTTTATTTCATTTACTATAACATAAAATATGTTATTTTTTGTAACTATTATAATTTTTTAGCATATTTATTATTATTAATTATATGAACGGTTCGACCGATTGACCCACGGTTGAACCAGTAACCCATGGACCTGGTCCCTTTGTTGGGTTGGTGTCCGGGCCGGGTTTAAAAACTATGGTTTATTGGTTAAAGTTTGATTTTGGAGAGTTTGGGGGATATCTAGNAAAGAAAATGATAATTAGTCATTACGATACGGGTTGAAAATCTAAAATTTTCTAGGACTCGGATGACGAAATGGATACCATCGTTGGATTTGTCTCACAAAATCTAGATACCTAGTCAATTTTCATTGAATTTCAAGACAATTAAAAATTTTACGTTTTACGTGGCGATCGGGTGTTGTGCGGCTAAATAAACACGTATGAGAATATGTTAAAACAAATTCTTGTAATATTTGAGTTTGATGAAATTTCTTGGTATGAATTCATGGATAATGCGTTGTTTGGGCATGATATGTGCTTACGTAATGTTGCCTACCAAGTGTTAAAATGCTTAGGGATTCAAGTATGTTAATTGGATTGAAATCACATGAGACATGCTTGGGAATGTTTGTGGAAATTGGACATGTTCATTAGATGCCTTAAGATATGGTGAGCATGTAATATAAATTACAATTATACAAATTGATTGCATGATGATATGAAATGTAATTGCATATGACACTCACAAATACACTGGTAGCATTGCATTTATCGCCATTTGACATGGGTGTGGGTGTGTGCATGATTTTGATCAAATGGTCACTGGATGTTGTGTCGATTAGGTGACCATTGGTGGAAGTCCATAAATACCTACCCTAAGAAAGGCATGAGATTTTTATAAACTGGTCATTGGATGTCTAACATCAATGGCAGGGGCTTGGAATGCCCAGATGCATACACATGGCATGACATATGAAATTGTAGCATTCATTTATGAAACGTATTTATTTGAATGGATGCTTGATATGATGACTTGCATTTGACATTTTCATATGCATCTGGGTTAGGGGGTATTCTCCTTCAGAGATGCCCATTAAGAATGGCTCACCCTTTATGGGGATATATTTTAGGTGTTGGACAAGCATCAGCGGACGACCCTCACTTGGGCCCGTGTTGTTTGCAAAGCAGGGTTATGACTCTTAAATTACCTTTTGTATTCCCATGTATAATCTTGTTTTTCCCTTGTGTAAATTATCTAAAAAGCTTGTATTTTGACAAAGGCATGTAATTGAGCATCATACTTTTGTAAAACAAATTAATGGAATATGTGTAGAATGAGTTTATTGCAGTGTTTTAAAACCCGGCCCGGCCTGGCGGGTAACCCGAAAACCGGTGAACCGGTGCCTGAGCCGGGCCGGTCCCTTAATTGGATCGGTCTAACAAATGATCCGCTTGAGAACTATTCAAACCGGCCTAAAACCGGTCATTTTTCATGAAACCCGAAAAATCGGTCCGGTTTTCACAAATCCAACAAACCCATTGCATTGAAACTCAAACATAAAATATTAAAACTTAACTTCAGGCCCAAGCTTATACCAGGCTCATCTCATCCAAAAGGGCTGACATCAAGCCATCAAGTCTTGACCAGCAAGAGCAGCAACTTGGAAAACCAACACTTTGTCTTTTATAGGTGCACAGTCTTCATAACTCCCAGTGAGTTTCCGATGTGGGATAGAGTAGTGCACTTAAACTCACATTGTTTCTTTTTTATCAATTTTGCTTCTGGTTTTTTAGACATCATATTATTACTATTTAAGTATTTATACTAAATATTCAATATTTCTTAGTGAATTATTTTATGCTCTATCAAATTATATCAATTATGTAAACAATTAATGAATTGAGGATATTTTTTATCTTTTTATTTCATTTACTATAACATAAAATATGTTATTTTTTGTAACTATTATAATTTTTTAGCATATTTATTATTATTAATTATATGAACGGTTCGACCGATTGACCCACGGTTGAACCAGTAACCCATGGACCTGGTCCCTTTGTTGGGTTGGTGTCCGGGCCGGGTTTAAAAACTATGGTTTATTGGTTAAAGTTTGATTTTGGAGAGTTTGGGGGATATCTAGNATAAGAAAATAGTAGAATACATGGTGGTTGACCATCTATTGAGACTTATGATTGAGGAAACAAATAATCATATTCCTATCCCAGACTTTTTCCATGATGAGCAATTATTTAATTTGAATGTGAACGTGCCATGGTACGCTGATATTGTTAATTATCTTATTACATGGCAATTACCAAGTCATTGGAATCGAATGGTTGGGTTATGAAAATGCCAATATTTTATTTTTACGTTAATGTTTATACCTCTCTTAATTGATGAATGGTTATTACTATTATATGCTCATGGTTATGAACATCGAGCAATGCTTATTGCTATATACCATTCTATCTATAAGTTATTACGTACTTCATACATGATTCAATTATGCATTTAATTGGGTTTTATGCAACAGCCAGGAGATTTGTTATAGACAGGTTAAATCTCGTCATAGTTAATGCTTTTGATTTCATGCATAAACCGGAACTCCATTTTCATTAATTCATCAACCTACCAGTCGAATAGCTAAAGTAAACCTTTTGAATGGTTCACCTTTGAGGTTACTAGGGTTATTTGGTTGTTGATTGGTACATAGACCTTCCGTCTAACCTAATCAGTTATTGTGATATGATTCAGTTATACATCAAACCTACCGATTAACTTTCCAGTTAGATGGGAGTCAATTGCTTTAAGCTGGCCTTTTTATAATCAAGCAATATAATGCATGTTGGATCCCCGAACTAACGAGTATCTTCACTATTGTTATTAAGCTCCCTATGGATTTGACCTTAAACGTAACCGAGTAATAATACAATTTGACCACNTACATGTTGGATCCCCGAACTAAAGAGTATCTTCACTATTGTTATTAAGCTCCCTATGGGTTTGACCTTAAACGTAACCGAGTAATAATATAATTTGACCACTTATACTTGGGTGTATGATTTAAATCACGTGCAAAAAACAGAACAAAGGGTGAAGTGCACACTGGTCCCCAAATGATATGAGACTTAAGTGGTCATTTTTTCAACACAAGAGGGTGAAGGGCCACTGGATCTAACCATAGGCATTAAAATACAATTATTCATAATTTACTTTCTCATCATGGGCATTTAGTGGTTGAGTTTAAATTATACACTGATTATTTGTAAGATCAATGGTTCTTGGGTATCCAATTAATTGACACATAAGGCAATGTGCGTTAGTTTAATTGATCACTTATTTTTGTAGTTTTTCTCTCTCTCTCTCTCTCTCCCCCCTAACCACACATAGACACTTAACTATTGTCAAGATTAGGCTTAAAAAAATGCATCACAACTCAATGACTTGGCACGAATTGATACAAAATTAGCGGGTTTAGGTATGACCTTAACGAGTTCAAGTGATAAATGGATAAACCCGTCAGACCTACTTGATGAATGAGTAATGCTTAGGTGGGATACCTTAACCCGTTTATCACACGTTTCTCAATTAATAAATAAATATATGCATAATAATTGGATTGTCAAAGACTCCAAGTTGATTAGACAAGTCCTTGGTCATGTTCACTTTTAATTTTAGGAGCCTAAATTTTGTGACCCAGACCACACTTTGGATGCCTCAAGTCCTAAATGAGTTTTGATCTCTCTTTTTCTCTCTTCATCCTCTCTCTCTCTCTCTCTCTCTCTTTCCCCTATCTCTCTTATAGCTTAAATAAATTTGATATATATACGCTTCTTGTGTCAGTTTGTAGCCAAATCTTGATATTTTTTAATAGGAATAATCACTTGAAAAGTTGACATATATACATAATTGTTTATGATAAATGGGTGATGAGTGGGTTTTATACCTACGAATTGAGTATTCTTGGCTTGATGAAATTACAAGTTTTCAAGTATTTTATGTTCCTTTTTATTTGTTTTGTGTGTTTTAATGTTATTTTGTAGGGAGCATTATTTGGAAGGAAACAAGATCACTTGGAAGGAAACAAGGTCATTTGGTAGCCTCAGTGTTGGAATATTTGAAGACTAAGCAACTAAGGCATCTGTAGGCATAAAAGGGGGTCAGCGCCGCAGCTCTAGGAGCAATGTTGCAGCGCTAGAAGGGTAGAAAGTCAGCGCCCCTGTTCTGATTTTAGGGGCTACAACGCTTGATTTAATGTGGACGAGAATTCTGACTTGTTTTTTAGTCGAAATTGAACTCTAATGCTACATATATGCTAGGGTTTTAGTTGGAATTGAAATATTCTGATTTGAGGGGCTGCTAAGAGAGGAGGAACCAAGAATTGATAAAAAAATTGCAGGCAAGAATCGAAGAAAGCAACATGAGAAAAATTGGACTTGAAAGCTAGAGAGAGATTGAAGATTGCAACTAAGTTTTCATTATTTTCTCTTACTTTTACTTCTTAATTTTCTAAGATGTTGTTTAATTTGAGAATGATGTTTTTCAATTATGTAATGAACTAAATCTTTATTAAGATTGCAACGGAACCTGATGTTTAGTTAAACTGATTTACTCTCGTTTCTAGTTTTTATTGATCATATAAAGTTGTTTATCATATTTTGTGCTTAATATATGATTGTGTGACCAACAATTAATTTGATTTTCTAGATGAAATTGGGAGATGAATTCTAGGGATAGATCTGAATATGATAACATGCATCGAGTTAACTCTTCTTAGGATTGAATAGCTGGGTTTGTGCATAGGATAGAAATATACCTATATGTCGTGTGTAACTTTTATGAGAGTTTGAACTTAATGAGTCTATTCCAACTTATTTTACCTAGGAATATAGTAATTTAATTGGGAGAGATATTTTTATCTAACTATCAGAAGAGGTTTGATAAATAATTTTGAGTTCTCAGTTACCAACTTATTTTGATTAATTAACTAGAAAGAGAGTTAGAAAGATTTATACGAAGCATTAGGGGAAGTTGTAATCTTAAGTTCTTTTATCTAGTAAACTCAATCCTTGATTAGTAATTTTATATTTAGTTTTAAATTAGTAATTCCATAGTTCAATTCTAATTTTTTAAATAAAACCGAATTGATATAAAGTTAGTACTTGAAAATTATTAGTAATAAATCTTCATGCGAATGGTACTCTAATTATCGCCTTAAAACTTGTTGATCATGTATACTTGCACATAAATTGTCAATATCAAATTTGGACAACAATGAGTCTAAGAGGTTAGTAATGGTGGCGCTCTGCCTCTCTCTCTCTCCATCTACTCTCTCTCTCTCCATCTACTCTCTCCCTCTCTCTCTCTCACTATATTGAAGTCTGAATTAGGGAAATTGCTCATCCTCTATGCACTTAATATGATGTTTTGATATTGATTCTATGCAACTAATGATAATTTTGATTGACACTAAATGACTTTTAGTTTTTTACAGCTGATTCTACCAAAAATATGGTGCATTTGGAGAATTTAAGATTCAATATTCATAGTTATGATGCTAATTTATGCCCTTGATTTATTTGTCTTTAAGGTCAATTCCATTTGTACAAAAATATATGCCTTTGGTTTATTTATTGGGATAAGGTGGAAATATATTTGCAGGTATGATGCTAATTTATCTCCTTAAAAATAATGGCAACCAAATATCTACTATGTTCTAATCTAAACCTTAAATGTCAAACCTAGAACTCAGTAGCTATCATTGGTTGAAAGAGCAATGCCTAATTTTTTCATGTACAAATTTTTCATATGTGTGCCCTAAAAGGAATGTGGCTGGATTCAGTACCAACATTTAGAATTTAGAAATCCCTAATTATGATTAGGTAGCCAGACCAATGCAACTATATATATATATGTATATATTTCAATTGCACTTTGTATTCCAGTGCCCATATTGTTTGTCATGCATTTGATTGAATGTATTATACATTTCATTA
This sequence comes from Ilex paraguariensis, assembly GCA_963454935.2. NCBI lineage: Eukaryota > Viridiplantae > Streptophyta > Magnoliopsida > Aquifoliales > Aquifoliaceae > Ilex > Ilex paraguariensis. The sequence continues at coordinate 227,979 of CAUOFW020004902.1, read as the reverse complement.
TATGTACCAATAAGCTTGATGACAATGCCACAAAATGGTATAGTTTTCTGAACCGTGCATTTGAGGAAATAAAAATGGTAGAGTAGATGAGAGTTGTATAAACAAAAGCTAAAAAATAAAGAATAGACAATTCTTCTCAGGTTTTAGTTGAAGTCATCCAGATGGAGAAAGAATTTCATACCTTTATTTGGTTGTTTGGTTTCTGGGAGCAAGATATATGAAACTTGATTTGTTTTGAACTTGTAAAGAACCTAAAAATCTCATGATCGTTTTGTTGTCTAAGGTTTTGATCTTGACCCGAATTATAGCACAAAGAAAAAAGAAAACAAAAAGATGTAATGTTTGACACTTCGAGTTCTATTCGTATCACCAATTGACTAAGACAAATCAACCTTTGATGCATTTACTCGAAATTCTACTCTATTTTTGTCCATAGTTAGACTCTATTTGTAAATCATAAAATAGCAAGGAAAGGAAGAATTCCTATTTTGAATGGTGTATCCACTGTCGTTATTAACCTTAGTCTATCTATCAACAAGTACTTTTTATTCATTAGTGGGAGTCAAATGAGGGTGAAACCAATAGCATGTCTTACACTAATTTTCTCATATGGGAAATAGGTAGCTTGAAATTTCAAAATTTGGCTTGATGGGTGAATGTTCTACCCTGAGGGGATGCAAGTAATGGGCGAGTTTGGCCCGTACAAATATACCCATGGATATTTTGGCCCTAGCACCTATGCCAAATACTCAACAACAATGAGTCAGAGTGTTCAAACACGTGAAGAGGGGATTGATTTGAGCGACCCAGAACATGTCCACCAATTAGTTGTGCAATAGAGTCCAATATGTGAATATGAATAAATGTGTGTGAATGATTGCTCAAATAACTTAGAGGAAGAAGAAGAGTGTGAGGAATTATTAATTAATAACTCGGATGACGAGGATGGAGATGGTCAACCCAATAAGGCTAGTGTCGAGTTTTGTATACAAACATTGAAAGAGGTAAGTACAATGAAGCTAATAGCTTACCATCATCTGATAATTGAAATGGTGGAATCTAAAAAGGCTAAAGTTATCTAGGCGTATAGTTTTCGAGGATAAAAGGTCACTGATAAGTGCACTAAAATGGTATTTCATCAAGGCGAATTAGGATTATGAGTTGGTGGAGACCAAAACAACAATTTGGGCTATATAGTGTAAGATGTACAAGAAGTCTAACTGTAAGTGGAGGCTACTCGCATGTTTACTAATATTTTGTCATGGTTTGTCATCTTCATTTGACATCTGAACATCAGAAATACAACAGTCTTCCCTGCTCAAAATCAAAGTTATATGTGCTTCTTCCATCAACCATTCCTCAGCACGTTCACATTACATGTGCTGCAAGTGATAGCTATTCAAATGTTTGGCCATGCAATTGTTTTCTGTATGAAAACATAATAATTCTCTTTCAAGTTGTTAAGAAGGATCGATTGGCATGGCAATGGTGATTTGGCGAGCCGTACATCTATTGCAATTCCATAGATCTTCGCTTAAAACCTCCATTTGACGTAATCGATATTCCCACTCATAACATTATAGTGATGGCTCTTTCAGAGTAATGTAATCGAGGACTTAAGGGATAGTAAAACTCATCTTCCCGCACTCAATGGCAACCTATTATTTCAAACAATGTACATGGTCACTTTCATTGTTAGGAATCCATGTGATGATGTGGTGTAACACTCATTATCTATATTTGAACTTCAAGCTTCTACTAAAGCGAGCATTGTGCAGCCACTTCCATATACAGTTACTAGACACTGATGCGTCAGTAGATAGGTTGAATAATTAATAACAATAATAAGTTATGTTGTCACACTCANATTGTGTGACCAACAATTAATTTGATTTTCTAGATGAAATTGGGAGATGAATTCTAGGGATAGATCTGAATATGATAACATGCATCGGGTTAACTCTTCTTAGGATTGAATAGCTGGGTTTGTGCATAGGATAGAAATATACCTATATGTCGTGTGTAACTTTTATGAGAGTTTGAACTTAATGAGTCTATTCCAACTTATTTTACCTAGGAATATAGTAATTTAATTGGGAGAGATATTTTTATCTAACTATCAGAAGAGGTTTGATAAATAATTTTGAGTTCTCAGTTACCAACTTATTTTGATTAATTAACTAGAAAGAGAGTTAGAAAGATTTATACGAAGCATTAGGGGAAGTTGTAATCTTAAGTTCTTTTATCTAGTAAACTCAATCCTTGATTAGTAATTTTATATTTAGTTTTAAATTAGTAATTCCATAGTTCAATTCTAATTTTTTAAATAAAATCGAATTGATATAAAGTTAGTACTTGAAAATTATTAGTAATAAATCTTCATGCGAATGGTACTCTAATTATCGCCTTAAAACTTGTTGATCATGTATACTTGCACATAAATTGTCAATATCAAATTTGGACAACAATGAGTCTAAGAGGTTAGTAATGGTGGCGCTCTGCCTCTCTCTCTCTCCATCTACTCTCTCTCACTATATTGAAGTCTGAATTAGGGAAATTGCTCATCCTCTATGCACTTAATATGATGTTTTGATATTGATTCTATGCAACTAATGATAATTTTGATTGACACTAAATGACTTTTAGTTTTTACACCTGATTCTACCAAAAATATGGTGCATTTGGAGAATTTAAGATTCAATATTCATAGTTATGATGCTAATTTATGCCCTTGATTTATTTGTCTTTAAGGTCAATTCCATTTGTACAAAAATATATGCCCTTGGTTTATTTATTGGGATAAGGTGGAAATATATTTGCAGGTATGATGCTAATTTATCTCCTTAAAAATAATGGCAACCAAATATCTACTATGTACTAATCTAAACCTTAAATGTCAAACCTAGAACTCAGTAGCTATCATTGGTTGAAAGAGCAATGCCTAATTTTTTCATGTACAAATTTTTCATATGTGTGCCCTAAAAGGAATGTGGCTGGATTCAGTACCAACATTTAGAATTTAGAAATCCCTAATTATGATTAGGTAGCCAGACCAATGCAACTATATATATATATGTATATATTTCAATTGCACTTTGTATTCCAGTGCCCATATTGTTTGTCATGCATTTGATTGAATGTATTATACATTTCATTATATGTACCAATAAGCTTGATGACAATGCCACAAAATGGTATAGTTTTCTGAACCGTGCATTTGAGGAAATAAAAATGGTAGAGTAGATGAGAGTTGTATAAACAAAAGCTAAAAAATAAAGAATAGACAATTCTTCTCAGGTTTTAGTTGAAGTCATCCAGATGGAGAAAGAATTTCATACCTTTATTTGGTTGTTTGGTTTCTGGGAGCAAGATATATGAAACTTGATTTGTTTTGAACTTGTAAAGAACCTAAAAATCTCATGATCGTTTTGTTGTCTAAGGTTTTGATCTTGACTCGAATTATAGCACAAAGAAAAAAGAAAACAAAAAGATGTAATGTTTGACACTTCGAGTTCTATTCGTATCACCAATTGACTAAGACAAATCAACCTTTGATGCATTTACTCGAAATTCTACTCTATTTTTGTCCATAGTTAGACTCTATTTGTAAATCATAAAATAGCAAGGAAAGGAAGAATTCCTATTTTGAATGGTGTATCCACTGTCGTTATTAACCTTAGTCTATCTATCAACAAGTACTTTTTATTCATTAGTGGGAGTCAAATGAGGGTGAAACCAATAGCATGTCTTACACTAATTTTCTCATATGGGAAATAGGTAGCTTGAAATTTCAAAATTTGGCTTGATGGGTGAATGTTCTACCCTGAGGGGATGCAAGTAATGGGCGAGTTTGGCCCGTACAAATATACCCATGGATATTTTGGCCCTAGCACCTATGCCAAATACTCAACAACAATGAGTCAGAGTGTTCAAACACGTGAAGAGGGGATTGATTTGAGCGACCCAGAACATGTCCACCAATTAGTTGTGCAATAGAGTCCAATATGTGAATATGAATAAATGTGTGTGAATGATTGCTCAAATAACTTAGAGGAAGAAGAAGAGTGTGAGGAATTATTAATTAATAACTCGGATGACGAGGATGGAGATGGTCAACCCAATAAGGCTAGTGTCGAGTTTTGTATACAAACATTGAAAGAGGCAAGTACAATGAAGCTAATAGCTTACCATCATCTGATAATTGAAATGGTGGAATNTCTAATACAAGGTCCACACACGTTCTATTACATTCAATTTCCATAAAATTAAATACCAAAATAGAAACTTTATAATTGTTTTACAAAACTCAAAATAAAGACACATTTCGGCTTCCTTCATCCTTGAGGTCCCTTGCGTGGGCCTTCCTCCGGCGTATATCCCTTACCTGGAATATTTTTCCGTATCGGGTGAGCCACACCCAGTAGAGTATTTCCTACCAAGGCTATTCTCCAACCTAAATGCATATGAGTGATCATGCACCACTTTACAACCAACAACATCCCAAACATGTCATAAAGTGAGATGAGACTCAATCATGCAACTCAACCTAAGCCCTCCTTGGCTCCTTTTCCCCATGTAATGTCATGGGTTTAAAATTCAGCTTTCCAAGCCCGCCATTGGCGCTACACACCCAATGACTGTGTAAAATCTTTGAGTGTTTCTTGGGGTGGGTATTTATGGACTNTGAGACTCAATCATGCAACTCAACCTAAGCCCTCCTTGGCTCCTTTTCCCCATGTAATGTCATGGGTTTAAAATTCAGCTTTCCAAGCCCNGTGAATATGAATAAATGTGTGTGAATGATTGCTCAAATAACTTAGAGGAAGAAGAAGAGTGTGAGGAATTATTAATTAATAACTCGGATGACGAGGATGGAGATGGTCAACCCAATAAGGCTAGTGTCGAGTTTTGTATACAAACATTGAAAGAGGTAAGTACAATGAAGCTAATAGCTTACCATCATCTGATAATTGAAATGGTGGAATCTAAAAAGGCTAAAGTTATCTAGGCGTATAGTTTTCGAGGATAAAAGGTCACTGATAAGTGCACTAAAATGGTATTTCATCAAGGCGAATTAGGATTATGAGTTGGTGGAGACCAAAACAACAATTTGGGCTATATAGTGTAAGATGTACAAGAAGTCTAACTGTAAGTGGAGGCTACTCGCATGTTTACTAATATTTTGTCATGGTTTGTCATCTTCATTGGACATCTGAACATCAGAAATACAACAGTCTTCCCTGCTCAAAATCAAAGTTATATGTGCTTCTTCCATCAACCATTCCTCAGCACGTTCACATTACATGTGCTGCAAGTTATAGCTATTCAAATGTTTGGCCATGCAATTGTTTTCTGTATGAAAACATAATAATTCTCTTTCAAGTTGTTAAGAAGGATCGATTGGCATGGCAATGGTGATTTGGCGAGCCGTACATCTATTGCAATTCCATAGATCTTCGCTTAAAACCTCCATTTGACGTAATCGATATTCCCACTCATAACATTATAGTGATGGCTCTTTCAGAGTAATGTAATCGAGGACTTAAGGGATAGTAAAACTCATCTTCCCGCACTCAATGGCAACCTATTATTTCAAACAATGTACATGGTCACTTTCATTGTTAGGAATCCATGTGATGATGTGGTGTAACACTCATTATCTATATTTGAACTTCAAGCTTCTACTAAAGCGAGCATTGTGCAGCCACTTCCATATACAGTTACTAAACACTGATGCGTCAGTAGATAGGTTGAATAATTAATAACAATAATAAGTTATGTTGTCACACTCAGTGTCAAGANGTGTAGCCACTTCCATATACAGTTACTAGACACTGATGCGTCAGTAGATAGGTTGAATAATTAATAACAATAATAAGTTATGTTGTCACACTCAGTGTCAAGAAGAGGTATGATGATATGACCTAATGGTTATTAATTGGATTGGATTCTCAATGTGACGCCCCTAAAACCGGTGGTCCTTTAACTGCCGTTGACCACCAGTCAACCCGCGAAAATTCCCNGAAGAGGTATGATGATATGACCTAATGGTTATTAATTGGATTGGATTCTCAATGTGAGGCCCCTAAAACCGGTGGTCCTTTAACTGCCGTTGACCACCCGTCAACCCGCAAAAATTCCTGTGATTTTCGCATTAACCAACATCACTTCAATCACATCCCCTTTAATTGGGGTCATAATCCACACGTGTAACTCGTGTACATTTTCTCATTTAATTCAACTATGGTCGATGCACCACATTTTATACCCCCTTTTTAATCCATTTGTATCCTCGGAATCAAATAACCCATAGCCCAAAAGCTTAGCAAGGAAATTTTAAAATTTCAAAATTTTGGAAAGAGTACCAGTACGCGTTGCCCACTGGACCTCGCAGTACCGGTACGCTTTGCCCACTAGCCTTCGTTATACCGGTACTGTTAACCCACTAGGCCTCATAGTACCGATACACATTGCCCACTGGACCTCACAGTACCAGTATGCATTGCCCATTGGCCTTCGTTGTACCGGTACATAGTACAAGTATTGTTAACCCACTAGGCCTCATGGCACCGATACTCCTTGCCCACTTTTGCCTATTTCACCTGCTTTTCATTTCCAACTCTTTCATAAGCATATCATTTCCATCCAACTCATGTATAATGAAGTTTTTCATGTAATACAAGGTCCACACACGTTCTATTACATTCAATTTCCATAAAATTACATACCAAAATAGAAACTTTATAATTGTTTTACAAAACTCAAAATAAAGACACATTTCGGCTTCCTTCATCCTTGAGGTCCCTTGCGTGGGCCTTCCTCCGGCGTATATCCCGTACCTGAAATATTTTTCCGTATCGGGTGAGCCACACCCAGTAGAGTATTTCCTACCAAGGCTATTCTCCAACCTAAATGCATATGAATGATCATGCACCACTTTACAACCAACAACATCCCAAACATGTCATAAAGTGAGATGAGACTCAATCATGCAACTCAACCTAAGCCCTCCTTGGCTCCTTTTCCCCATGTAATGTCATGGGTTTAAAATTCAGCTTTCCAAGCCCGCCATTGGCGCTACACACCCAATGACTGTGTAAAATCTTTGAGTGTTTCTTGGGGTGGGTATTTATGGACTTACACCAACGGCACCCAACTGACACGAAATTTATGCACTTCCACCAACGGTCCTATGTACACCGACACACTTTATGGGCTCTTATACCAATGGAGTGCGTCTCCAAATTACCTGTTCTTCCACCCGAGGGATAGTCTGGGCCTTCTTGCTAATTTCGACCCAATTCTTTAACCACACAACCATGCGACTCAATCGGATTTTCGATCCAACTATCCCGAGCCCACCATCATCCACCTATTTGGTGTTTGATATCAACCATGAACACACACACCAACACTTATGCCTATGGATGCGTTTTTCCCATGCAAATGCAATGTAATGCACCATTACTTAATCAATGTCATGCCCACATGTAAAGAATGCCACATTAGCAAAATTAATCACATTTGAACATATTCCATGACAATTTATATCCAAAACATATAATTACCAATTCCATCACAATGTGGATGTATCTATATGCATAAATTAACATCTTTATATCAAATCATACATCACAAGCATGTTATTACATATTATAAGCCAATAACACATTTTATTCACAAGGCATAATGAAAACACATAACATGCCCACATAACACAAATTTCATTGGAATTACACAAGTAATTACCACATATCAATTCCGTGTTAAGAATTTATTTTAGCCCATCCTATACCCATTTTATATAAGCATCCTAGGTTGTAAATAAACCTAAGTAGAAAGGAACCCTACCTCTTGAAGCGTAAAGAAAGCCATCAAGAAACTCCAAGAACTCAAAAATGAACTAGAATCCCTAGCTTCCAAAAATCTTGTTCCTTGATCTTCAGTAAAACTCGTGCTTTTTGGTATAGCCACGTAGCCCTTGTCGAGGACATCGACTTTTGTTCTTGACCTGTGTTGATTTGAGCACCGTAGGGCCATAGATCGTAGAGAGAAGGTGGAGAAAACTTGAGTTTCCCTCTCTTCTTTTCTATCGGGTAACGGCTGAGCAAATGGGGGAAGAAATTAGATTTTTCTCCTATTTATACCCTTAGAATACTTGGCCTACAACGTGTCACATGACCCTCTTTTCTTTCTGTCCGATTTTGTTGAAACAATTAAATTTCGTTCTGGTTCAAATTCAAAATAATTTTATTTAATTTGCCTTAAATTATTTTTCAACTTTTGAATTTTTTAATTAAAATCTGGTTTTTGGGTCACCCGAGACTCGATCGCCTCGTAAAATGCAAAACATTCTACTATAACAGAATTCAATGAAATTTGACGAGGTAAGTAGATTTCGCGAGATGAATCAAATGGTGAGGTCCGTTTCATCATCCCATTTCTAGAAAATTTTAGATTTACAACCCGTACTATAATGGCAAATTATCATTTTACCCTTTTTCATAAAAGTTTAAATTTACCCGAATTTTACATTCTCCCCCCTTAAAAGAATTTTTTCCTCGAAATTCATGCACACATACACACTTAATCACATGCATATGCAACAATAATATTATACTAAAAATTACAAAACTTGTACCTCCATCCTCGAACAGGAATGGATAGTTTGTACTTATGGTATCCTCACCCTCCTATGTCGCCTCCTCCACTCCTCGGTGCTATCATAGCACCTTCACTAGCTGCACGGTCTTACCTCGCAAAACCTACTTCCGGCTATCTATGATATGCACCAGTCCCTCCTCGAAAGTCCCATCTGCATAAACAATCAATTCACCCCATTCCACCATATCTGTCGGATCTGGTGTATACTTTTGGAGCATAGAGACGTGGAACACCGTGTGAACACCAGATAAATTTGGCGGTAATGCCAATCTGTAAACCACTGTACCCACCCTCTCGAGTACCTCAAAGAGCCCGATGAACCTCGGCGACAACTTTCCCCATTTTTTGAACCTGACTACTCCCCTCTTAGGCATCACCTTCAAGAAGACGTGATCACCCACCTCAAACTCTAGAGGTCGCCGCCGTCTATCAGCGTAGCTCTTCTGTCGACTCTGAGCCGTGAGAAGACGCTTCCGTATCAAGCCCACCTTCTCCGAGGCATCTCTGATCAATTCTGGACCCGTAGAGGGTCTCTCTCTAACCTTCGTTCAACAGACCAGAGAACAACAAGGCCTCCCATAAAGTGCCTCATAGTGTGACATCTGAATGCTTGCCTAATAGTTGTTGTTGTAGACAAACTCCACTAAGGGTAGGTGTTCTTCCTAACTACCCTTGAGATCTAGGATGCATGCCGGTAGCATGTCCTCTAAGATCTGGATGGTCCTCTTCGACTGGCCATCCATTTGAGGATGAAAAGAAGTGTNCATCTGAATGCTTGCCTAATAGTTGTTGTTGTAGACAAACTCCACTAAGGGTAGGTGCTCTTCCTAACTACCCTTAAGATCTAGGATGCATGCCGGTAGCATGTCCTCTAAGATCTGGATGGTCCTCTTTGACTGGCCATCCATTTGAGGATGAAAAGAAGTGCTCATCATCAACTGTGTCCCTATGGCTTACTGAAAACTCTCCCAAAAGTGAACCGTAAACCAGGGATTCCGATTCGATACTATAGATACAGTACCCCATGTAATTGGACAATCTCTCATATATACAACCTACAGAATTCCTCTAGTGTGAAGGTCATCCGCACAACCAAAAAGTGTGCTAACTTCGTAAGCCAGTCCACTATCACNAACTCTCCCAAAAGTGAACCGTAAACCAGGGATTCCGATTCGATACTATAGATACAGTACCCCATGTAATTGGACAATCTCTCATATATACAACCTACAGAATTCCTCCAGTGTGAAGGTCATCCGCACAACCAAAAAGTGTGCTAACTTCGTAAGCCAGTCCACTATCACCCATACCGCGTCATGTCCCCGCGATGTTCGTGGCATGTGAATCACAAAATCCATCGTGACATACTCCAACTTCTACTTACCCACCTCCAAAGGCTGAAGTAACCCCATTGGTCTCTGGTGTTCAACCTTGAGCTGCTGACATGTGAGACATCGTTTAACAAAGTCTCCAACATCTCTCTTCATCCCGCTTCAATATATTGGCGACGAATATCATGGTCCATCTTTGTGCCACTTGGATGCACAACAAATCGAGAGCAATTGAATTCTTTAAGAACCTCCTCTCTCAACTCTATCGACTAGGGAAGCACAATCTTTCCCCTAAATCGAAGACCGCCATCTGAGTGAATGGCCCAGCCCTCGTCACTAGTAGCTGCCTGTACTCGGCCCCTAATGGACACTAACTCTGGGTTCTGTTCCTGGGACTCGATTACTCTACTTAGTAGAGAATGTGTAACCACTAAACTCCCTAAAACACCCTGAGCCGGACCCCGATAATGTAGCCCAAACTGTCCCACAGTCTCAAGCATTCGCCATTCTCGGGAAGCCACACTAGCCACAACTCCCCGTGACTTCCAGCTGAGTGCATCAACCACCATATTCGCCTTTCCAGGCTAGTAATGCAAAGTAAAGTCGTAGTCTTTCAAATACTCCATCCACCTGCGTTGCCTCATATTGAGGTCCCGCTGTGTAAAGATGTACTTCAGACTCTTGTGGTCCAAAAATATCTCGAACTGCTCACCATATAAATAATGGCGTCAAGCCCTCAAGGCAAACACTATAGCCGCTAACTCCATATCGTGTGTGGGGTAATTCTGCTCGTGGTTCTTTAACTTTCGAGAACCATAAGCCACCACCCTCCCGGACTGTATCAAAACACAACCAAGTCCGTCCTTGAAAGCATCACAATACACTGTGTACCTCTGTCCTTTCTTTGGAACTATCAGAATGGGGGGCTGAAGTAAGCCTCCTTTTCAACTCCTGGAATGTCTTCTCACATGAATCATCCCACTAAAACTTGACCTTTTTTCGGGTTAGCTTAGTCATAGGTGCAGCTAATCAGGAGGAATCCTCGATGAATCTCCGATAATACCCTGCCAATCCCAAGAACTGCGTATATCGAAGATTGACTTCGATCTTTGCCAACTCATGACTGACTCCACCTTCTCTAGGTCTACGGATGCCCCAGAAGCCGACACCACATGTCCTAAAAACTTTACCTCCGTAAGCCAAAATTCACACTTACTGAACTTGGTGTACAACTGGTGGTCTCTCAAGGTCTGGAGAATAATCCTTAAGTGACCCTTATGCTCCTTATACATGGAGTAGATCAGAATTTCATCAACAAATACTACAACGAACTGATCTAAATAGGGTTGGAACACCCTATGCAGGAGATCAATGAATGTCACCAGGGCATTCGTCAATCCAAAGGGCATCACCGTGAATTCAAAATGCCCGTACCGCATCTTGAACATTGTCTTAGGGTTATCTAACTCCCTTATCGTCAACTGATGGTAACCGGTGCGGAGATTTATCTTGGAGTAGACTCGCGCTCCCCTCAATTGATCAAACAAATTGTCAATCCTCAGTAAGGGGTACCTATTCTTTATAGTAACCCGGTTCAACTGCCGATAGTCTATATACAATCAAAGGGTCTTGTCCTTCTTCTTGGCAAATAATACCTAAGCGCCCCATAGTGAAGTGCTCGGTCTAATAAATTTCTTGTCCAATAATTCTTGCAATTGGACCATGAGCTCTTGTAACTCAGCTGGCGCCATCCTATGTGGAGTCATAGAAACAGATGATGTACCGGTATGTAACTCAATGTTGAAGTCTACATCCCTATGAGGAGGTAATCTCGGTAGTTCATCCGAAAAATTTTCCTCATATTTACGGACTACCCGAGGTAGACCCAACTCCTCTCTCACCTCGTCCTCCAAAGTAAGGCTCGTATGCCAACCCATCAACTGTCCATGCCATCAAGAGTCATACATAACCTGGGACAAAGCTTCGTGCCTTTCCCCTTGAAACTTGAAACAAACACCGTCTGGTGTGTAAGCAGTCGCCCTTTTTCGATCACAGTCAATGATAACCCGATATGCCGCCAACCAATCCATCCCAACGATAACATCGAACTCTGACATGTCCATGACCCTAAGGTACACGGTGAGTAGAATCTCTAAGATCTCTAACTTACAACCGCGACATATCTGATCAACACACACCCTAGCTCCTAGGGGTGAATTCACATACAACGGCTCTTCCAATGTATCGACCTCTAAGCCCAAATCTCTCACACATTATGTAGATATGAATGAATGTGATGCACCAGAATCAAATAACACCCTAGCCCATATATGAGAGAGTAGAAATGTACCCCGAATAACAAACTGATCCACTGGCTCAGTCTGAGGTGTGATGGCGTAGACACGCCCCTAGGTCCCCGGAGTCCCGACCTGCATGCCCTGTCCTCGGCCTCGACCTCGACCCATACCCTAGCCCATCTGACCTGATTGTGAAGTCCCTTGCTCGTGAAGTGGTAGGGGCCTAAATAGCACCCTGGAACTGATATTGGCTTCCCTAGTCCATGATGGGGTAGGGAGGAATAAAATATGTCTGTGTATGCTCCACCGATGACTGGAACTAAGATGATNTCCATCCCAACGATAACATCGAACTCTGACATGTCCATGACCCTAAGGTACACGGTGAGTAGAATCTCTAAGATCTCTAACTTACAACCGCGACATATCTGATCAACACACACCCTAGCTCCTAGGGGTGAATTCACATACAACGGCTCTTCCAATGTATCGACCTCTAAGCCCAAATCTCTCACACATTATGTAGATATGAATGAATGTGATGCACCAGAATCAAATAACACCCTAGCCCATATATGAGAGAGTAGAAATGTACCCCGAATAACAAACTGATCCACTGGCTCAGTCTGAGGTGTGATGGCGTAGACACGCCCCTAGGTCCCCGGAGTCCCGACCTGCATGCCCTGTCCTCGGCCTCGACCTCGACCCATACCCTAGCCCATCTGACCTGATTGTGAAGTCCCTTGCTCGTGAAGTGGTAGGGGCCTAAATAGCACCCTGGAACTGATATTGGCTTCCCTAGTCCATGGTGGGGTAGGGAGGAATAAAATATGTCTGTGTATGCTCCACCGATGATTGGAACTAAGATGACCCATAGCCTTGGGATCCCTGCCTCTGAGGATAATCCCACTTCATATGACCCGGCTGGTGACAATGGAAACATGTCTATTAACTGGCCTGATAAGTTGTCCTGGGGTTTCCCCCGTCTTGGGATAATCGACCTTAGCCTTGGCCCTGATGGCTACGGCCCTGTCCCTGTAGAGCAAAAGTCCTTTGTCTCTTTTTCAAACTAGAAAAAGAGGATTGGTCCTCCTTTTTACTATCCTTGGCACCAGCTTCCCGGATGTTCCATGCGTCGTCAACTTCTCTCTCAATGGCCATAGCTGTCCTGACCATCGAATCCAAGTTTTGCAAGTAGTGGCCCACAATTTTACCCTAGATGGACAATTTAAGACCATCCTCAAAATTCCTCACCTAGGCCATGTTTGTGGCCACGTAGTCGTCGGTGAAACCAGCTAACTCAATGAACTTAGCCACGTATTCCAGCACCATCATTGGCCTTTGTCTCAAATTCAAGAATTCTAGGGCATTTTTATGTTGGGCGACCACTGGAAAGTATTTACCCATGAGGAGCTCCCGGAACTATCCCCATGTCATTTCCTCCAAGTTCTTGAAGTCCTTTGCCCACTCCCACCACAGCTGGGGTTCTCTCTCTAGCTGGAATGCAACTAGCCATATTTTAGTGGCATCAGAAGTGATCTACATTGCCTATAAACTCTTCTCAACCTGTCGGAACCAATGATTAGTTACCATCGAATCTGCCCCTCCCTTAAAAATCGGAGGCTTGTGTGTCTTGAACCTTTGGAGGTTACTCGAGCCTCCTTGTCCCATACTTGCACTAGCCTGTGCAATGGTTTCAGCTGCAGTACTAGCTTGTGCAATGGTAGTAGCCGTCGTACCAATAGCCTTCATGAAGACTTGATGGTCAAAGGCCGGTGGCGGTTGATTGGTGTTCCACCCACCGCCTCTGCGTCCCNCCAATAGCCTTCACGAAGACTTGATGGTCAAAGGCCGGTGGCGGTTGATTAGTGTTCCACCCACTGCCACTGCGTGCTCTTCCTCTACTAGCCATCTACACTCATGTCTGATAGCAATAGAGCACCAATTTAGCATCGCAAAGTAGGGACCAACTCTGAGATTTATCTCCGTGTCTCCCTAGTAGAGCATATGCCACANTGATTGGTGTTCCACCCACCGCCTCTGCGTGCTCTTCCTCTACTAGCCATCTACACTCATGTCTGATAGCAATAGAGCACCAATTTAGCATCGCAAAGTAGGGACCAACTCTGAGATTTATCTCCGTGTCTCCCTAGTAGAGTATATGCCACACACTAGTAGACCTTTACACCTTGAACTATCCCGTTCCCTTGTTTTTCGACTCCAAAAGTTATGTTTCTAACCCTAGTGTCACTTTTCCATATAAAATTTACCATGTATATTATTCATATAACACACATCACATAACATGTAGCACGTAGCATTTAAGCACATAATCATGAATGCACAATGCATGCAAGGGTCTAGACCCATGCCCAACAGCCCTAGGTATATTGTATACCTATGCTCTGATACCAAGCTGTGACGCCCCTAAAACTAGGGGTCCTTTAACTATCGTTGACCACCCGTCAACTCGCGAAAATACCCATGATTGTCGCATTAACCAACATCACTTCAATCATATCCCCTTTAATCGGGGTCATAATCCACACGTGTAACCCGTATACATTTTATCATTTAATTCAACCATAGTCGATGCACCACATTATATACCCCATTTTAATCCATTTGTAACCTTGGAATCAAATAACCCATGGCCCAAAAGCTTGGTAAGGAAATTTTAAAATTTCAAAATTTTGGAAAGAGTACCAGTACACAGTTTCTATATGCAATACCAGTACGCATTGCCCACTGGACCTCGCAGTACCGGTACGCTTTGCCCACCTGCCTTCGTTGTACTGGTATGCAGTACCGGTACTGTTAACCCGCAGGGCCTCATGGTACCGGTACTCCTTGCCCACTTTCATTTCCAACTCACTCATAAGCACATCATTTACATCCAACTCATGTATAATGAAGTTTTTCATGTAATACAAGGTCCACACATGTTCTATTATATTCAATTTCCATAAATTTACATACCAAAATAGAAACTTCATAATTGTTTCACAAACCTCAAAATAAAGACACATTTTGGCTTCCTTCATCCTTGAGGTCCCTTGCGAGGGCCTTCCTCCGGCGTATATCCCACACCTGAAATATTTTTCCATATGTGGTGAGCCACGCCAAACAAGAATATATCTTTCAATGTTGGAATCTTAGCAATGTCATGTCATGAAGTGAGATGAGACTCAATCATGCAACTCAACCTGAGCCCTCCCTAGCTACTTTTCCCCATGTAATGCCATGAATTTAAAATTTAGCTTTCCAAGCCCCGTCATTGGCGCTACACACCCAATGACTATGTAAAATCTCTAAATCTTTCTTGGGGTGAGCATTTATGGACTTACACCAATGGCACCCAATCGACACGAAAATTATGAATTTTTACCAACGATTCTACGTACACCGACACACTTTATGGGCTTTTATACCAACGAAGTGCGTCTCTGAATTATCGGGTCTTTCACCCAAGGAATAGTCTAGTCCTTCTTGCTTACCCCGACCCAATTCTTTATTCACACAACTGTGCAACTCAATTGGATTTTCGATCGAACTATACCAAGCCCACCATCATCCACCTAATTTGGTGTTTGATATCAACCATGCACACAAACACTCATACTCATGCCTATGGATGTGTTTCTCCCGTGCAAATGCAAGGTAATGCACCATTGCTTAATCAATGTAATGCCCATATGTAAAGAATGTCATATGAGTAAAATTAATCACATTTGAACATATTTCATGAAATTTATATCCAAAACATATAATTACCAATTTAATCACAATGTTGATGTATCTGTATGCATAAATCAACATCTTTATATCCAATCATACATCACAAGCATGTTATTACATATTATAAGCCAATAGCACACTCTATTCATAAGGCATAATGAAAACACATAATATGCCCACATAACACAAATTTCCTTGGAATTACACAAGTAATTACCATGTATCAATTCCGTGTTAGGAATTTATTTTAGCCCATCCTATACCCATTTTATATAAGCATCCTAGGTTGTAAATAAACCTAAGTAGAAAAGAACCCTACCTCTTGAAGCATAAAGAAAGCCATCAAGAAACTCCAAGAACTAAAAAACGAACTAGAATCTATAGCTTCCAAAAATTCTGTTCCTTGATCTTCAGTAAAACCCACGCTTTTTGGTATAGCCGTGTAGCCCTTGTCGTGGACATCGACTTTTGTTCTTGGCCCGTGTTGATTTGAGCACCGTAGGGCCGTAGATCATAGAAAGAAGGTGGAGAGAACTTAAGTTTCCCTCTCTTCTTCTCTATCAGGTAACGGCTGAGCAAATGGGGGAAGAAATCAGATTTTCCTCCTATTTATACTCTTAGAATACTTGGCCCACAACGCGCCACACGACCCTTTTTTTGGGTCCGTTTTCAGCCCAAAATGATTAAATTTCATCCCGGTTCAAGTTTAAAATAATTTTATTTTAAGTTGCCTTAAATTATTTTCCAAATTTTAAATTTTTTTATTAAAATCCGATTTTGGATCACCCGAGACTCGACCGCCTCGTAAAATGTAAAAAATCTGACTATCTCATAATTTAATGAAATTTGACGGGGTAACTAGATTTTGCGAGACGAATCTAACAGTGAGGTCCGTTTCATCATCCAATTTCTAGAAAATTTCAGGTGTACAACCCGTACTATAATGGAAAATTATCATTTTACCCTTTTTCATAAAAGTTTAAATTTACCCGGGTTTTACATTCTTTCCCCCTTTAAAAGAATTTCGTCCCCGAAATTCATGCTCACATACACACTTAATTGCATGCATATGCAACAATAATATTATACCAGAAATTACAAAACTTGTACCCCCATCCTCGAACAGGAACGGATAGTTGGTACGTATGGTATCCTTACCCTCCCAAGTCGCTTCCTCCACTCCTCGGTGCTACCATAGCACCTTCACTAGCCGTTCGGCCTTGCCTCACAAAACCTATTTCTGGCTATCCATGAAACGCACTGGTCCTTCCTTGAAGGTCTCATCCGCATCAACAGTCAATTCACCCCAATCCACCATATGTGTTGGATCTGAAGTATACTTTTGGAGCATAGAGACATGGAACACCCCGTGAACACCTCATAAATTTGACGGTAACGCCAACCTGTAAGCCACTATACCCACCCTTTCGAGTACCTCGAAGGGCTCGATGAACCTCAGCGACAATTTTCCCCATTTTTTGAACCTAATTACTCCCCTCTTCGGCATCACCTTCAAGAAAATGGGATTACCCACCTCAAACTCTATAAGTCGTCACCGTCTATCAGTGTAGCTCTTCTGTCGACTCTAAGCTGTGAGAAGACGCTTCCGTATCAAGCCCACCTTCTTCGAGGCATGTCTGATCAATTCTGGACCCGTAGAGGGTCTCTCTCAAACCTCCGTCCAACACACCGAAGAACGACAAGGCCTCCCATAAAGCGCCTCATAGTGTGACATCTGAATGCTTGCCTGATAGCTGTTGTTGTAGGCAAACTCCACTAAGGGTAGGTGCTCTTCCTAGCTACCCTTGAGATCTAGGACGCATGACCGTAGCATGTCCTTTAAGGTCTGAATGGTCCTCTCCTACTAGCCGTCTGTTTAGGGACGAAAAGTAGTGCTCATTACCAATTGTGTCCCCATGGCTCATTGGAAACTTTCTCAAAAGTGAGCCGTAAACCTGGGATTCCGATCCGATACTATATATATGGGTACCCTATGCAACCGGACAATCTCCCGTATATATAACCTGCAGAATTCCTCTAGTGCGAAGGTCATCTGCATAGCTTAAAAATGTGCCGACTTCGTAAGCCGATCGACTATCACCCATACTGCGTCATGTCCCCGCGATGTTCATGGCATGTGAGTCACAAAATCCAACGTGATATGCTCCCACTTCCATTCACCCACCTCCAAAGGCTAGAGTAACCCCGCTGGTCTCTAGTGTTCAGCTTTGACCTGCTGACACATGAGACATCATTTAATAAAGTCTCCAACGTCTTTCTTCATCACGCTTCAATAATATTGGCGACGAAGATCATGGTACATCTTTGCGCCACCCAGATGCACAGCATATTGAGAGCAATGGAATTCTTTAAAAAGCTCCTCTCTCAACTCTACTGACTGGGTAACCACAATCTTTCCCCTAAATCGAAGATCGCCATTTGAGTGAATGGCCCAGCCCTTGTCACCAGCACCTGCCTGTACTCAGCCCCTAATGGAAACTAACTCTGGGTCCTATTCTTGGGATTTGATCACTCTACTCAGTAGAGAAGGTGTAGCCACTAAGCTCCCTAAAACACCTTGAGCCGGACCCCAATAATACAGCCCAAACTGTCCCACAGTCTCAAGTATTCGCCATTCTCGGGAAGCCACACTAGCCACAACTCTCCGTGACTTCCGACTGAGTGCATCAGCCACCACGTTCGCCTTTCTAGGATGGTAATGCAAAGTGAAGTCGTAGCCTTCCAAATACTCCATTCACCTGTATTGTCTCATATTGAGGTCCCGCTGTGTAAAGATGTACTTCAAATTCTTGTGGTCCGAAAATACCTCGAACTGCTCACCATATAAATAGTGGCGTCAAGACTTCAAGGCAAAGAGTATGGCCGCCAACTCCATGTCATGCATGGGGTAGTTCTGCTCGTGGTTCTTTAACTGTCGAGAACCATAAGCCATCACCTTCCCGGACTACATCAAAACACAACCAAGTCCGTCCTTGGAAGTATCACAATACATTGTATACCTCTATCCTCTATCTGGAACTATCATAATAGGGGTTGAAGTAAGCCTCATTTTTAACTCCTAGAATGCCTTCTCACACAAATCATCCCACTGAAACTTGACCTCTTTTCGGGTCAGCTTAGTCATAGGTGCAGCTAATCGGGAGAAGTCCTCAATGAATCTCTGGTAATAACCTGCCAATCCCAAGAAACTACGTATATCAAAGACTGACTTCGGTCTTTCCAAACTCATGACTGCCTCCACCTTCTCCAAATGCCCAGAAGCCGACACCACATGTCTTAAAAACTTTATCTCCGTAAGCCAAAATTCACACTTGTTGAACTTGACATACAACTGATGGTCTCTCAAGGTCAGGAGAATAATCCTTAAGTGACCCTCATGCTCCTCCTTTGACATGGCGTAGATCAGAAATGTCATCAACAAATGCTACAACGAACTGATCTAAATAGGGTCAACACACCTTACACATGAGATCCATAAATGCCGCCGGGGCATTTTTCAATCCAAAGGACACCACCGTGAATTCGAAATGCTCATACCGCGTCTTGAACACTGTCTTAGGGATATCTGACTCCCTTATCCTCAAATGATGGCAACTGGTACGAAGATCTATCTTGGAGGAGACTCGCGCTCCCCTCAATTGATCAAACAAATCGTCAATCCCCGGCAAGGGGTACTTATTCTTGATAGTAACCCAGTTCAACTGTCGATAACCTATACACAATTGAAGGTCTTGTCCTTCTTCTTGGCAAACAATACCGGAGCACCCCATGGTGAAGTGCTCGGTCTAATAAAACCCTTGTCCAATAATTCTTGCAATTGGACCTTGAGCTCTTGCAACTCAGTTGGCGCCATCCTATGTGGAGTCATATAAACAGATGATGTACCAGGATGTAACTCAATGTTGAAGTCCCTATGGGGAGGTAATCTCGGTAGTTCGTCAAAAAAAATATCCTCATATTCACGAACAACCCGAGGTAGACCCAACTCCTATCTCACCTCATCCACCAAAGTAAGGCTCGCAAAGCAACCCATCAATTGCCCATGCCATTGAGAGTCATACATAGCTTGGGGCAAAGCCTCGTGCCTTTCCCCTTGAAACTTGAAACAAACACCGTTCAGTGTGTAAGCAGTCACCCTCTTTTGATTCCAGTCAATGACGACCCGATATGCCACCAACCAATCCATCCTGAGGATAACATCGAACTCTAACATGTCCATGACCCTAAGGTCCACGGTGAGTAGAATCTCTAAGATTTCTAACTCATAACCTCGACATATCTGATTAACACACACCCTAGCTCCTAGAGGTGAATTCACATACAACGGTTCTTCCAAGGTATCGACCACTAAGCTCAAATTTCTCACACATGATGCAGATATGAATGAATGCGATGCACCAGAATCAAATAACACCCTAGCCTATATGCGAGAGAGTGGAAATGTACCCTGAATGACCAAATGATCCAATAGATCAGTCTAAGGAGTGATAGCGTAGACACGCCCCTAGGTCCCCAAACTCTCGGCCTGCATGCCTTGTCCTTGGCCTTGACCCATACCCTGACCCATTTGACCTGATTGCGGAGTCCCCCACTCGTGAAATGGTAGGGACCTGAGTAGCACCCTGGAACTGATACTGGCTTCCTTTGGTCCATGGTGGGGTAGGGAGGAATAAAATATGTTTGTGCATGTCCCACCGATGACTGGGACTGAGATAACCTATAGCCTTGGGATCCCTGCCTCTGAGGACAATCCTGCTTCATATGATCCCACTGGTAATAATGGAAACATGTCTGTTGACCGGCCTGATAAGTTGTCCTGGGGTTTCCCCCACCTTGGGAGAATCGACCTTGGCCTTGGCCTTGATGGCTACGGCCCTGTCCCTATGGAACAGAAGTCCTCTATCTCTTTTCTGAACTAGAAAAAGAGGATTGACCCTCCTTCTTCCTGTCCTTGGCACCCGCTTCCTGGATATTCCATGCGTCCTCAACTTCTCTCTCAATGGCCATAGCTGTCCTGACCGTTGAATCCAAGTTTTGTAGGTAGTGGCCCATAATTTTACCCCAAATGGACAATTTAAGACCATCCTCAAACTTCCTCACCTTGGCCATGTCTGTGGCCACGTAGTCATCGGCGAAACGGGCTAACTCAATGAACTTAGCCACGTATTCGAGCACCGTCATTAGCCCTTGTCTCAATTCCAAGAATTATTGAGAGGATGGTGTTAAATGGACATCAAAGTAAAAAGTTATTGTCCAAACACTAGACAGTGTCCAATATCCTTTTTACCCAAATTTTATCTCAAATGTGTTTGAACTCAGGAATACTTCCTAACTTCCAATTCATACCCTTTACCTCAACTAAAATTTTTTTTTCTAATCTTACAATCCACATAGTTCATGTATACATCATCACATATATTAACATTTCAAAAATAATTACATTACTATATAAAGATAAGAATGTGGGGGTTTACAGATATAATACAAAGGAACATGTTACTATTGACTATCTTTGCACAAAAGATATGGTTGCAGACCCATTGACAAAACCTACTAGAATCGAAGAATTTAAACGACATGTCATTGCTATGGGTTTAAGTTATGAATGAGTATCTCGAGCTTGTAGCCAAGTGGGAAGTTTTAGAATATATGGCTAAAATCTCTCGATATTAATTAAACCATGGTTGGTGGTCAAATCCGGAATATATAAAACCTCAATCCGTTGGTTAAATATTGCATTATTCATAGCATATATTATAGATGTATTATTTGTCAAATTATTATATATTAATTAATTATTTTATAATGATGCATGCATACATTTATTGCATTGATATAATTGGATGTTTGAGTTGAATCTTTTCTAGTCAGTATGGATGACTTGGTTAGAGGGATCCATCAAGCAGTGAAAGACTAGTCAATCGTACTTGGAGTATGATTAGCCTATTTTGACTGCAGAGGGTTAAGAAAATACTGGTGGAGTTGAGAAAATATTGGGGAGTTGAGGATGTTTTA
The DNA here is from genome assembly GCA_963454935.2 of Ilex paraguariensis. Taxonomy (NCBI): domain Eukaryota; kingdom Viridiplantae; phylum Streptophyta; class Magnoliopsida; order Aquifoliales; family Aquifoliaceae; genus Ilex; species Ilex paraguariensis. The sequence continues at coordinate 205,913 of CAUOFW020004902.1, read as the reverse complement.
CTGAATGGTAACGGCTAGCTGAATTCTCCCTTATAAATAAGGTTCTTTGCATACAGAGAGAACACACCAAAAAAAACACCCAATTTGTGAGAAAACCCATTGAGAGGAAATCCCAACCCTACTGCTTTCATATCAAAGAGAATTTTTAATTCTCAAAGGTTAGCTCCCCATTCATTAAATTTATCAAATTCTATTTCGCAAATTCCTACACATGTAATCAAATATACAAACACAGAGCATTCAAATATTAACGATGCTATTAATCAAATTATGAGGGATCCATTTCTAGCTTCTGACTTTGCTAATTCAAGTTGATGATGCCAAACTAATGTGAGTGAATAGAGTGCATGGGACCAATGGTGAAGTTAGGCTGCCAACTTTGTAGTGACAGTGATGAAGTGTTTCTTAGAGGATAGGGGAATTTGCACAGTTGGAATATACTAGTTCACTGGCTCTAAAGCTCGGCTAATCCACTCTCAAATGGAGGCTCTTACTCATTTTCTTCTCTATTGATTATTTGAATGTAATACAAGACAGTGCACAATCCGATTAAGGTTCTTTTTTTTTCCTTTCTCTCGATGAGGCATTACATAGTGTTTATAAGGCTGCCCCTTATTCCGTGGGATTTCGGCCAAGATCTTTGCCCATTATTCATGGGATCCTCCTTAAATTTAGGAGAGAATCTTGATTGGTTGAGAGTTTCATGCATGGGGCCCAATTTTCGCAGTCCTTCAGCTGTTTCCTGGTCGGTTCAGCTACGATCTCCCCAAGGGGAGCTCCACCCCTAGTTCTCTGAGTTCCTCGTGTCTTTCCTGACCTCTTGACCTGAGCTCATAGCTAGGGCTTGTTTGAGGTATCATCAGTTGCCCCCAGCCCTTGGTTCAAGTAGGCTTGGGCAGGGGTTGAGCTATTTTTTAAACTGAGCAGGATCTGCACGTGGCTGACCTTGGCCTACACGTGAGTTAGGCCTTTTTGACAGTTTTCAGCAATCAGGGCTTCCTCGTTTTCCATGCATGTTTCAGTCCACATCTCTCAGGCTTTAAATGCTCAAACAGCTATCTGAACCGCCCTATTCCACTGTTCAACTTCTTTGCTGCTTCTTTCTTCTTGCGATTTCTTGGCTTTCTGGTTTGAAATTCTCTGATTCCTTATTCAAGATTGAGTTTTGTGGGTTCGATTTGAAGATTCGCATTGCCCTCTTTCTTCCATTTCGCTCTAGGCTGTTATTCATTGCTCTTTCCCACCTAGGTACGCCCTTTTGTCCCTTTTTCATCTGTCCTCGTTCTGGATCCCTTGAATTCGAAGTGGCCACTGTATTTCTGGGCTTTCAGTTCTTTTACTTTTGGAATCGAAATTACTTCTTGTCTCCTCTCCCCCACTTCGTTGACTGGTCTTATATTATGCGAATCTTTGTTGTTGGAAGCTACTACGCTGACCCTAGGGTTATTAGGGAGTGCTTAATCAGTATTCCTCCTCTCTACCGTTCTTTCATTTTATCTTTCTCCTGTCCAGTCATGTCTACTCGTTCCAGAGTTACACGCTCCTCCACTTCTCTCTTGGGGGAAAGGTTTGCCAAAGAGGACACTAATTTAGGGGATGTAGGTGAGAAAATTGATAATTTCCCCGGTGTAGATGCTGTCGATGCCAAGAAAAATACTGAGGAACCATCCTCATCGCCTTCTTCTGTGCCCCCTAATCCTAACAAAGGTAAAGGCAAGGTGAGTGGGATAGAAGTCTCTAACAGCGCAACGGGCACAGGGGCCACCTTTAGGCATGCTGAGCTCGTAGGACCTAGTGAGGTTGACTCTTCTCATGTGAGAATTCTCAGTGCTCGTTACGGTTTTCCTCCTGGTGTCCAGATAAATACACCTCATACGTTGCCCAAGTTCACAAGAGAGTATGTTTCTTTGCGGCCACTTTTGAGAATGAACTTTGCTTCCCTATGCATCCCTTCATCAAGAGTGTTTTGCAACACTTCAATATCTGCCCTGCTCAGCTCTCCCCTAATTTCTGCGGTGTACTTGTGGATCTTCTTGTTTTATTCAAGATTCATGGACTCAGGGTCCCCAGCCTTTCCTTGCTTGTGGATTTTTTTAATGTCAAGCTCACCTCATCAGAGAGTTTCTTATATATCTTCAAGCGAACCACGGCTAGGCAAATCATTACTCACCTCCTGAGCTCCCATAAGGGTTAGAAGAAATAATTCTTCTTCGTTGGGGGCACCAACTGGGAGTACAACCCTACTGATAGGACTGATACTCTGGGTATCCCTAGAACTTGGTCCGCCCCTGATGAGGCCTTGCTCGAACTGATTGAGCTCTGGTTTGGGAATCGTTGAGTCACCTTTTTGACCTTTGCTCTCCTTGTGTTGCTTTTCAGACATTCGATCAGAGCTCAGTGCTGAGGACGATAGGGTAAAGTAAAAGTTGGAGAAGTGCAATCCAGAGAAGTACTCTGAGCTCATCAAGCCCTGGGTCTTAGTAACACATGGATTCAGTCCTCCTGAGGTATCGATAGAAGCTCCATTCCCTATCTCAGTTGTTAGGCCTGAAGACATAGAAAGTAACACTTTCTGAGTTGGTTCCCTTGCCTTCCCTTCTTTTTCCTCTCTCCCGTTTAACTTGCTTGGTCCAGATCTTCCAGGCTCCTCCATAATGAAATCTACCTCTGAGGAACTCCAAGCTAAAGTTAACCTACTAAAGAAGAGTAGAAAAAGTGGCAAATGAAAGGCCGATACCAGCTCTAAAATTAGCCCCGTTGACAGGGCTAAAGTGCAGAAGCTAGGAGTACCCTCTTCTGTTGCCTTGAGCTAGGGAGGATAGACTCCCTCATCTCAATCTCTGGCCCCATCTCTTCTTCAAAGGGCCCAGTTTGCCCCCCGAAAGACTTCTGAGCTAGGGCTGGCTTTTTCCACCTTTTCTGAGGTTGAGGGAGCATTGAGGCTGATTATTGGAATCAAGCCAGACTTTGCACCCCCTGGACTGCCTAAGTAACCATCACAGCTGCCTCTTCGGAGTCCCAAAGTTGAAAGGAGGAAGGGCCAAGAGACTGATGAAGACTCCTTCTTTGACAATACTGAGTTCGCTGCTGGGGCCATTTCATCCATTCTCCCTGAATCCGATATTCAGAGGGCGTCTATGATGTCTCTTGAGGCCTCTTTCTACTCAGCTCTCCAAGGAGCAGCCACTATAAGTATTTTCACACTCGCTCTTAGCTCGGTGCGATTGAATTGTGCTGTTCTATGTTTGGTTTCTCTTTTTTTTTTTTTGTTCACATATGGCTCTTCACTTGAAGAACTTGATGGGCAAGGTTCGATCTTCGGAGGACTCTGCCAAAGCTTTGAAGACATACGAGTTTAATCTCGTTGAGCTGACCTTTGACAATGAGAGCCTCAGAGCTCAAGTGCAAAAGCTTGAGCAGCAAATGGAAAAGTAGGCCTCTGACTACGAAAGCCTTCAAGTTACTAAGGATAGGGTTGAGGAAAAAGAGAAGAAGGTCAGGGATGAGCTGAGGATAACCAGGGAAAAGCTGCTACTCAAAACCAATGCTTGGAACAAAGCTAGCCAAGAAACCTTTGATGCTCGGGGCTCCCTCGAGAGCCTTAGAAAGGAGTATATTATACTGGCTGAGGCAAACGAGGGCCTATGCGGTGAGCTCGAGGTGCAGAAGATAGCTGTCAAGGAGAGGGATGACATAATAGTCGCGTTGAAGGATGATGTCACCACCAAGTGGGCCTCAGGATGGCTGGCCTTTCAGCGCAAAGCAGAGAAGGCCTACCCAAACCTCGACTTTGACTTTGCTATTCCCACTGAGGAGGAATTGGAAGAGCCTGATTCAGAGGGCGATGATAGCACCTTGGCTCCCGCTGTCTCTAATAGGGCTCTAAAAGGTACTAAAATGTCCACTCCTCTAGTTGCTCTTGCTAATACGTCCTTTTCTACTAATTTGGTAATAAGAGGTCTACTTGAGATCAAGGCCCCAGCCTCCTCACCTATTCTTGGCTCTTATGAGATTGTCACTGCTGCCTTGCTATAAGGGTTGTCTGGTGAGCTGCCGAGCTCTGCCTCTGTTCCTGCTACTGAGGTTATAGTAACTTTATTGCAGGATCCTCCACCTGTTGCCTCTTCAGAAACTTAGGATCTTTTAATTCCTTCTCTTTTTTTTTTTGGCATTTGTAACTTCTATTGGGGAATGTAAACTTGGCCTGCTTTCCTGACTCGTCTGAATGGTAAACGCATTGGTTTTTTCCTCTTTCGCTAATTGCTTTCTAACACAATCCAACTCGTTCTTTTAATACAGTATACTCTGCTCAATGCGATAGCATAATCCAACTTGCATTTCAATGCAGCCTACTCTGCTCTAACACAAAAACACACTCCAACTTGCTCTTCAATGCAATCTACTCCCATTATTTTGTGGTTAGCTGCTCGCGTACTGCTCTGTACTCTCATTGCCCCTATTGCTTTGAGGGGAACTGAGTTCCTCTGAAAGCAAAGCTTCTGGAACTGCAAATTTGTTGGCTTCCTGAACTCTTTTGAGAGGAAAGGAATTGAGATCTGACTTTAGGAGATTACCATGCTTGTGTTTGGTCGAAGAGAGTGTGTTGCTTATTTGAATAGTTGGGAGCTGTCATGGAAGGTCCGTGCAGCCATACGAGCTACACTTAACTCATAAATATCCGAATGTTTGGGACCTCAGAGAGTCTTCCAGGATCGCTGAGCTCTACCGTGGACCCGTAGTTAATCTCCCATGTTATATTGTAGCTTATTACCTTGAACTTTTGCTAGATAGTCGAGGGTTGTTATTGCTTGAGATGGATGAGGAGTATTAAGGGAATGTTGAGGCTACTTGGTCTAGAGTCTTATGGATGTTAACCTTATGTTGTGTTTGTACATCTGATTCTTGATCTTTTTTATTTTTGAAAATCTTAAAGTAGAGCCCACCCCAAAGGGAGCATTGAATGGTGTACTTGACATTCCTCACAGTGACAAGAGGTTTACTGGATTTGGGAAAGAGAGTAAGCAACTTGATGCTGAGGTCCATCACAAGTACATCTTTGGAAGCCATATTGCTGCATGCATAGGAACTTTGTTGGAAGAAGAGCCTTTATGGAAGTTTAACCTGAGGTCCACATAAGGCTTTTTCAAGGAGATGTATCAGAAGGTCCACACAACCATACAAGCTGGTCTCTCTGGAAAGGCATCTTACCTCCAAAATCAGGAGTTGAGTTTTGCCTAGGCTCATCGAGTGCTGAAAATGCTTGAGGCTGAGGAGGGGTAATGGGGTAATGTTGAGGCTATTATTTCCTTATGCTTATCCAACCTCACCACATGAAGTCTCTTTCTCTGAGCGCTCCTAGATGCTGGCCTTGTACGAACCTCTACCAAAGAGCCCCTGTTTTCATAGGGCTTGTCTATTGTCTTATTTTTGCTAAGTTACATAACTGTTTATGCTCCTCTTTCCCCGTCTTTCCTTTCCCTTGAGGCAACGGGGCCCAGAGTTACCATGCATACCCCTGACTGAGTTCCTAATTCCCCAGAACTTGAAAACCCTTGGTGCAGACCTCCTAGAACTCCATTAGGGTTAGCAGAGCTTACTAACCCCCTGAAAATCTGGTTTCATTCTTGGAAGGTCTCTCCTTGTTTCTGGGTGTAAATAATAAAGTTCTCCTTTTAGTCAGCCCAAAGAAATCTAAGAAGTCTCTTTCAGGATGTGATCCAATTGTTTAAATTATTGAACCCCGTCATAACCGAGGAAAGAATCCGACCTCCTGGGCTTATCCAAGGTTGTATCAAGTCTTCCTTGGATATTTAATGGCTCATGACTGGTAGAATCTGTCATTAACTCCTCATTTATTGTCCATATTTTATTGCCTTCTTTAAACATATCTGTTGCCTTAATTTGGAAACCCAAAGGTCCGACGCATTTGGGTTCGGCTTGCTTCTTGATTCTTTAATATCTTGACTTCTTGTTCCGTGGACATTCATCCCCTTCGAAAGCTTTTCACCTTTGTGATCTTCTTCTCACATCTCCCCTTTGCCTTCCTGCAACTCCAATAGTTGCCCCAATCTCCCCCTATTCAGGGAACGGAGCTCCTGCGGAATTGAGTGGGAGTGGAAGACCCGTTACTTAGTGCCTTCATCATTGTCACCATCAAACTTAGTCGGGATAAAGAAGAAATTCTTTCTTGATGTGGAACTAGCTTTGCGAGTCCCATCTTCTGNCCCCCTTGTTCAAGGAACGGAGCTCCTGCGGAATTGAGTGGGAGTGGAAGACCCGTTACTTAGTGCCTTCATCATTGTCACCATCAAACTTAGTCGGGATAAAGAAGAAATTCTTTCTTGATGTGGAACTAGCTTTGCGAGTCCCATCTTCTGACGAGCCCTGCAATTATCTCCCTCGAGGGGAGACTTGCTTTTTTGAGGGGGCTTTGGACATGGGGCTGTGTCTCCCCATTCATCCCGCTGTTGGTTACATCTTGGCCTATTGTGGGTTATGCCCTTCTCGCCTCTCTCCCAAGAGGTGCGCCATCATGATCAGTTTCTTTTTGTTTTCGCGCTTGCGTGGTGATGGCAAATTCCCCACTATGGTTGAATTCTTCTACTTTTTCGATTTCGAGGAGGATTAGGTCCCGAGCTTTGTCTGCTTTCGGTAAAGGCACTTCAAGTTGTGGCGTCTGGTGTTTGACCTTCCTTCTCCTCCTGAGGGATGAGTCAATCGTTTCTTTTATATAACTGGAGATTCTTGGAGATCCATAGAGCTGCACTACAGAGAGTGCAGAGTTCCCAGATCCTGGAGAAGCTACTCTTATTCGGGTAAGTACGTCGGCAACCTGTATTTGTTCGGGTCTCTTCATGTAATCTCCTAATCGTATGAATTAATTTTGTTAG